>OX235277.1:19081467-19131254 GCA_944472155.2 Trichobilharzia szidati | reverse complement strand
CTCAATCGGTTAATTTATGCCAAAATGAAGTGCAGGTTGCATTCTAAATATTTTGGACCCTGAGGATAGGATTCTCACCCTTATATTATTTGATACCATGTAAACCACAAGTGGTAACTTCGACACCAAACTACCAACTATACACCATACAACAGCTGATACATACTCATCAGTATATTAATCCACAGAAAATGCATAGAATAATATTCAACTGTTCAAAAGCTATTAGGAGGAAAGTACTTTTTCGAAATAATGAAATGACAGTTTACTTTCCGTTGTTTCTTGTTTTTAATTAGTCTTTCAACAGTTCCTCAGAGAATGTTATGCAGCTTGCTGACTTTCGCATATGGGTTGATTATAGAATCCTATTTAAAGGTGAAAATAAGACATCTTCAGTATGACAACAATTATATTCCTTCATACTTTTTGAATGGAGACAGATTGATACTTATTTTAAAGAGCATTTACTTTATGTTATCTCTACTAGCGACTACATATTGTTGTATAGAGCTGCCGTTAACATTTATCTGTGTAAGTGGCACCTTAATAATTGTTGCGTAGACGGGCTGTGCCTAACTGAAGTTATGACTAATTATTTTTGTACGCCCTGTGTGGTGGACCTTAGACTTAGCTAGCTTAATATACCGGATTCGAATAGAAATAAAAAATACAAAATCCGTACAGTTACTGGAAGAATATATTAAAATTTGTTACTTGGGTTATTACAAGGTCCAAAATCCACAATTAACTTAACAGACTCCAGAAGTATTGTAAGAAGACTGCTAATCTTAATTCTCCAATCTCGGTACTGCCAGAGGTCTACCAAGGTAACGTACGGAGAAATTACGGCGTCCCTGAGAAATTTTGCAATAGAAGATAGATAATTAGAATTGGCCGATGGCAGTTGAGATGGTGAAGAAAACGGAGAGTTGTAGGCAGAACTATATTTCCATTCAAAACACGAGGTTAAGTTCAAAGTACAGAGATTCTGGTTAAAACAAAGTAATGTACAATATGTTCATTTCTCACATAATAGTAGAAGTTGGATAAGTTTATTTTTGTGGACTCCACACCTGTATTATACACTCATGATCACACTAATTTACAGTGCACATAAGAACATGCACTCGTCCATATCTGCATAGATTCAGCGCTCAAGTAGTACCAGTATTCAGGGTTGTTGGGTTTGACAGATGAGTTGTTACACACCCCTAAATGATTAATGACTCTTATGCCTACGTTCCTATTGTTTGACATTATTTCATTATTTCATACCGAAAACGGTCTACGTGGTAATAAGATTCAACGCGAATCTCCACTTAGGCAAGTTAAAATTCTCATTCAATATATTTTCGAATACGTTGAGGATGTTTTCTCTCCAATGTCATTTGCTATTCAATTCAGTCGGAAAATGTTTATTTCTCAGTATACTGTTAATCCTGAAAGAAAACTCCGAGAGAACAAACCACTGGAATGTTTCATCAGTCTTTTGTTCCTATTTTCACTGAATACTATCGCTTTGCTTACCAGAACTGTGACAGTGAGCAATCAAACTGTCCAGCGTCTTCAACCACTTCACCTGGGGTTCTAGTGAGAAGTCGTGACCAGTAGGGTGCAGCAGGTCGGGCGTGAGGACAAATACTCGCCGAAGACATTGGCTGGGGGTCGCGCTATGTCGTGAATTGGCGGAAGTTAGAATTCATGGACCATTGGATCGGGTCCCAGTGGCTTAATGGTATACGAGCTCGCCTTGTAACCAGAAGGTCCTGGGTTCGAATCCCGGTGGGTGCGTACTGATGAAGATTCCCAAACTAGGACGAAACAGTTATCCAGTACTCCCAGGTTTTCCAATGGTTCTCTAACTGATGTCAGCTCATGATGAAATCCTGTAACCAATCAAATCCCTACAAACCAGCACTTGAAAATTTTTTTTCAGTTTCAACATGTAATCTCTTGCTTGTCACCCACTATACGTATTGCTCAAAGTCACAACATTATGTCATGAGATGAGCCGCTGATGCACTGTCAGCCAGCTTCAAAATCAATAGAATATCACCTCATGCACTGAGAAGCCTGAGTAATGTGTTCTGCATCTACCAGTGAGGGAAGTCTAAACTTTCTTGATTGTCTTGTAAAAAGACAAACTGACGAAAACTAAAGTTTACCATATACAGAAAGCCGACACATTCCAACAAGTATTTGAATTTCCAATCAGACCATCCAATAGGAATGAAAGTTTCGGTAGCTTTAAATCTCGTTAACAGAGCTAGAAACATTATAACAGATAATGACGATATGGAGAACGAGATATCCAACATAAAACAGATTTTGATTGGAAATGGTTATCCTGAAAAGCTACTAGATGATATTATCAATAGAAAGCAGCATAAGGGAAAACAAAAAATTGAAAAGTCCTGGCTATCGACGATAACCATCCCATACCGAAAGGACACTGCTGAACAACTTCAAAGACTATTTGCCTCATATAACATTAAAGTCTATGTCAAACCTTCTAATTCTCTGGAGAAAGCGTTAGTGCATGTCAAAGATATAGTTCCCAGAATGTCACAAAGTAATTGTGTCTACAAGATAAAGTGTTCAGAATGTGATGCATGCTATATAGGGGAGAGCAGTAGGCAGATGAAGGTCAGAGTGAATGAACATAGACTATGCACGAAACGTCCACCTAGAAATGAAGTAGAACTAAAATGTCTAGAAAAAAGATGGGCTATAGCAATGCATGCTATAGACAGCGGACATATGATTGATTTCGACAATGTCGAAATTCTTGGAAGAGGATTTCATTCACATAAAGAAAGATTGACTTCTGAAGCCTTGCACATCTTAACCACATCGAATGCAGTGAATAGGAAAGAAGGGATAGACTTATCACCTATATGGCAAACTCTTATGAAGCAAGACAAATGAAAAAAAATCAATAAACACTCTATGAGCCTCCATGACCTTTTAAAACATGTAGGATCATGTTTATCACATATGAATTCACGTATTTTCCATATAACAAATAACATACATACACACACACTCATTCAAAACTAATCTGTACAAATTAACTATGGAAGAGTGAACACAACAACAACTTGACATTAGTCATTACAAATATATGTGAATCAATCTGACTCGGCGCTCAAATTATTCCAGGAAGTTCGTAACACCTACGGCCTGGAAACCTATAATCTTATGTGATGTCTGCTTACATATTTTCTATTGGTAAAAATGTCCATGGACAAATGACCTTCAAATAAACTGACTTCAATTTATGCTATAATTTTTTGACTATATATTTTGATGATTAATAATAATCCGAATAAATCTGCTGAAGTAGGTGTGGCTTACACAGCGAAACGTTCAGAAAAATCTTGTTTTGATTTTCTTAACATGCTGGGATTAATTTAAAAAATTTATAATGTTAACTTGTTTCGACACTTTTCAAGTGGTTGTCATACTATGTATATATTATTTTACCTCGAGTTAAACAATATTATTTTCGAATACATGTATAGGTCATCCAATGCAGAACCGGTATTTTACTATTTCATGAAATCTCAATACGTGTCATAATGAAGATATTTTACTAGTTCATCACAAATATCATTGACGAAGACTATATATATTATTTGGCAGATGATTTTAGTCTCATACTCGTCGTTTCTAAAAGCACTCCTTCACCCCACTAAAGCCAGTAATAAGACTGATAAAGACGGAAGGTTGGGCATGAGGCTAGTAATCACATCCTGTAAAAATACACACAGTTGCTACGGAAACTTAAAAGCTCCAGCTTGAAGCCCTATGTTCCACTGGGAATGTACAGGAATAAACAAAATACTGATCATTCCTAAAAGCGGTAAATACTTCACATTTTACTGGTTCTTGCAAGCCGAATTTGTGTCAAGAAATCACTTTCCTGGAATTTTGAATGTCATTGCTTGGAGACTATACAGTCCAACAAAAAGCCCATATTTCAGTCAACAAACTGAAAAGAATGATCACATTCATAGTTTCAGAGATCGACTGACTGAGTTTCAACTATGTGCGTGAGAAAAGTCAACAGCATGAAAAAGCATGGGAGTTAAATGAATATTGGAGATCACAAACAGTGAATGTATCTGACCCACTTAAACCGATTTTGAGCTGCGCCAACAGTAGTATCCTATTATTTGTCCTCAGGATCCTTTGAAACGTAACCAGGGAGCCCACACCCTACTTGGCTCAAACCAACTGCCAAAGACATCATAGAATGGTTTGACTACTCCTACCTCTTTTCTTACCTAGTTATATACAGGCTAACATTGTTTATCAAGGAAGAGGGTGACCTGGCATACACAACGCGTTTTCCAGGCATCTTAACCAATACAGCTTCACAGGCTCATCTACTGATCTTCCCTACTCACACAACACTTGACACCTGACCTCAGTAGTGCTTTCTATATTTCACCTTAAGACGTGGGATAGAATGCGTGACTTTAGTCGAAGACATTTGGCCTTTTCACATCTCCAACTTTCATTGGTCATAATTTACATTGAGCTCTAAATAAAATAATATTTGCATTATTTTACCAGATTGGCGAATATACCTCAGTTGTCAAAATGAATTAGGGAAATTATAATAAAATTGTTGTCAGCTTAGGATTCAGTGGACTGCAAAAGTTTATCCTTGAAACGTTCTTGTCAAAATTCACAAAAGTACCGTAGGTAAACGTCGCGTGATATAAGAATAATACTTGTGCACTGTTATGGAGCATAATTTCATTATGGGTAAAATTTTGTTTCGATAATATCTCACAGTGTCACACAGTAATATTTACTGATGACGTTTCAAGCACAATTTATTGCTTATAATTATATAAAGGTGTGTCGCGTGAGCTTAAGTTCCATGGCGATCAAACCTGTGTAGAGCCGTATTCGGAGGGAAGAAGAGGTAAGACAATGAATACCTCACTATGGACACCTGGAAACTAACAGATGCGAAGAGATTGATGAAACAGAAATGAACTAGTTCAAAAATGGAAAACAGAAAGGGAGGTTGAGTTCAGTTTACATCGCACTGAATAATGAAGTGAAGGAGGGCGCTAAGAAAGACAAAAGACTGTTCTGGGACACATATGCAACTGAAACAAAACAGACCTCAGAATATTATACCAGGTAAACAGGTCTCTATCGAGAAAGATTTAATGGGCTGTTCACTTCAAGGGATCCTTGAACGGATCAATACCTGCATCCACTTTAGAAATACTGCCAACAGAAACAGCACTACCAGTGGAGACCAATCTTTCAACGAAGGCGAATTCCTGAATGTAATCAAGCTACTAATGTCCATGGAGGTATGAGTACTGGATGCTATCCCTTCTGAAACACTGGAAACGTTATACAGATCGCCTCGAATATGCTCATTTCACTACTGCGAAAAGAATGAGAAAAAGAATAGGTACCTACTGATTGGAAGAAAGGTTAGCTTGTCAAACTATCAAAGAAGGGTGACCTACGACTTTGTAAGAACTGATGAGGAATCATGATCATGTCCACGCCAAATGATATACTAAATCGCTTTATCCTGGAGAGAATAAAAGTACGTTTGATACATAACTCCGTCCAGAACAAGCTGGATTACGGAAAAGCTAGTCATCTGCAAATCAAATAAAAACTGCACGCATCATCATCTAACAGAATAAAGAACGACAGTCAAATAACTACCTAAATTTCATCGACTTCAGAAAGGCCTTCGAACACGTTGACTGTCAAGTAATTTTTAGGCTACTTCAACACTTAAGACACCTGGCTGGGTTTTCCATTGTGAATCCTTTTAAATAGACCATCTTTAGCAAACTTATGCGACAGCTATTTGACAGCGGTACATGTCACGTGATCAACACCGGGAAACTTAGCTAGATCTTTTATGTGAAAGACAAGGCTGTCTACAATCACCTATGATATTTCTCACTGTATTGGACTGGATAATGTGGAAGATTGTGAAGAGCGGGAAGATGGAAATGAGTTGAACCCATAAGAAGACTCTAAAAGATCTAGACATCTTGGATTATTTGTCTGATGCCACACAAACTCCAAGACCTGCGGGCTAAAATCAACAAACCGGCAATAAAATTGGCCAAAGAGGACTTATAGTGAGCAAAGAGAAGACTAAATTGATGAGATTAACCAACCAACAACAATGGGCACAAATGACCATCAAAAAAAGAAAACTGAAAGGCGTCACTTCCTTCATTTATCTAGTAAGTATCGATTCAATTATTGGTAGCATATGAGATGATGTCGTCTTAGCCAAAATCGGAATGAAAGAGCAGACCTCAACCACTCTGAATTTAGTTGGGAAATCTTCTATGATCAGAAGTTACAACAACGTTTGAATTTTCAAAACCAGTGTTAAGTCAGTTTACTCTTTTTTACATGGATAAGAAACTCAACCAGCGCGTAACGGAAGAGTTTCGTCAACAGCTGTCTTCAATCTGTATTGTCGATCAAATGACCGGAAAGAACAAGATGCAAGAAACTATGCTACCAAATGGATAAAGAATGAATTGCTCAAAAAATATAAAGAATAAGATGCAAATAAATTGTACGATCTCCTTGGTGATGGTCGAATGCCATCGTACGCCGAGCCCTCGAGTCCAGCGCGACTAATATATGGTGAGTTGGGCTCCTGAGGGTGACATAAAAGAGTTTTCAGGGAGTAGATAAGAGGCAGTGGGCAATCGTGACGCCAGTTGAAGAGAACTGCAGAGAATATGACATAACTCGTCTTTATTGTGTCCGCGTTATTTAACCTCATGAAACATCTTAGCTATATTACACACAAAAATGTGAATAGCACATGTAACATTCACTCTCTAGACAGAATGAAAAATTTGTTCACGCTATGATAGTATGTATGTGAAGTTTCATGTTAGGTATTATTCCATTACTTTTCTTATATATTTCTTGAATAATTAAATAATTGTAGGCGTACGTACTCCATTTATATATTATTTCTCCTATCGTTGATACCTGCAAACTGGAGTCCCTCTTGCAAAAGCTAATATATTTTTTACTATAATTCCCTAAACATGATTTAATTACTTAATGAAGTTGAAAGTAGGATAAGATATTTCAAAAAAAATTTAATCCAGTTGGCCTATGAAATTTTAACCACCGGTAGTGATATGCTAAGCATTGTTAACTGTGGATTTCGTACTAGCTTTTTGCAGTCTGAAGAATCATATTCTCCAATGGTGTTACTGATAACAATGCTCCTCTTTCATTTACTAATGGGATTTCTTACATGACCCCTTCTACTGCTTACAATATCGATACCAGAGATTACATTAGTATTGAAAAAATCTTGGAAAGTTATAGGCAGTTACAGCAAGGTGAAATAATGAAAATAGAACTTTCACTAGAATGTGAAAGGTTTGAAATGTGAAATTAGCCCAAAGCGTCCCATACTAACTCTGACAGTATTCCAAGGAACACGAATCAAGACAACTCCAAAGCATTCATCAGAGTTATATGTGGTGAGATTTCTTAACAGGGATTAAAATAGGAAGGTTAGTGGGGATTCCATCAAGAAGTGTAGGTAAAACGCAGTGTGAAATTCCGAAAACATTTTGCATGTTTATCAATTCCGATCAAATTAGATGAGTTTGAATTGCATTTGCATAATACTCATATTGGTGATAAACCAGTAAACGCGTGTTAACTACAGAATCTCATGATAGGCGAAATAGATTGCGCTGCTATGAAGCTAGGACAGTGATGCTTCCAGAAACAATCCAAATTAAAAACACGCATCCAGACAATTGAATACTCATAGGCTATGTGAATAAATCTGTCTTTTATATTTAGTTCCTCATGGATATCTTAGCTTATTACACAAGGGAGGGAGAGATCTACTATCTCATGGTGATATATTTATTGTCTAAATCATCTTGAAATTTTAAGGTGTATGTTGAAAATATAATTGACAAATTTCACTGTTGCAACCGACTGCAACAATGCAGAGTCAGGGTTCTGAATTCTCTTTAACACGTCTCTCAACAAATGACTCATTTATGCTGGTTTGGGGACTGCCTCAATCACTGGGCTGCCTAAATTTCCATTCGGTTTAATGAATGAACACTTCTCCATTTCTTATTGCTTTAATCATGTAAGCTTGTTTTTGAATCGTTAAGGGATCTCGCGTACGTCGGTGGCACAGTGGTAGAATGCATGCCAACCACATATGTGATCCGGGTTCCAATCCCCGACCGACACACTCCTTTACTTCGCCAGGCCAGTATTAAGACTGGTAAAGAGGGAAGGTTGAGCATGAGGCTAGCAACCCCATATCGCAAAAATTAATCCTACTGTTCCCAAAACTTCAAGCCTCTCGCTTGAAGCCTTATGTTCCACTTGGAACGTAAAGGAACCAAAAACACACTAGGGTGAGTGTGATATAGTCATATTCCTAAAAATTGATATAGGTAGGTGGAGAGAGATAATGATTATTGAATCATGATTCATCGAATAATCTACACCCAACACGTGCAGCAGAAGTGACTCAATGCAAATACCAGAGATATGGAAGATGTTACCACTGGGAACGAAAAAGAATAATTGATAAAATAACGGGAACAATTGTAGTTTGCTGTAATTCAGAGAACTTCTCGACGGAAATTATGAAGTAATATCGTAGAGATTTGGATATTGCTTCTGATGGAATGACTTATCCTCACACGACTTATTTCCTAATATCGCCATACTTGAAGATCCATACGAAGGTTAGATATTTTGCAATATAAATACTTCTAAAATTATGAAATGCATTCGTGCATTGTCTAGAATAAATTCGTTACTGTTATATTACTATCAGTACCATTCACTTGGTAGAAAAGAGCTACCTCTTTTCTTTCAGTTGCGATTTACAAGAAAAAATAAAGTCCAGAATATTATTTAGCCCACTGAAGCGGATAGGGACAGAATAAAGAAACGTTGATTTAAAAATACGTAACAATGGGAATAGAAGGCATTTAACTGCATCACCGATTAGAAGGTTTCATTTGATTCTTTTGATTTCGGTTTCACATCTCTGGAATGAATATTTCACTAGTAACCTTTCTTAAAAGGTTCACTATATTCATGACTGATTGACCTTCATTAATTCATAGTGCTGACTACGTCCGAAGAATCATTGTCACTCACATATATTACTACTGTAGAGAAGGAATGTTGTCTAGTGAAAAGATAATTCAAAATTTGTCAAATGAATATATACATATATATATGTACATAAAGAAATGTATACGAAATAAGCTTGCACCGCCTAAATACAAAGTCTTCATGATAAGTATTTGCGATGAGCTGTAAAAACAATTCTTTTACGACTCACGTACACACACTTTCATGTATTTCATTTACATGTACTGATATATCGGTGAAATACGGCTTTTGTCGTCGGATATTATTTAAAATTAATTTATTAGTAATACTTTATAACTGAAAGTGAAATAACATACCTAGAGAATAAACACTATTCAAGATTACCGAAATGTTATATTCTCGAGTAAACTGAACTCAAACTTGTTAATTTTAGCAAGTCAGTCAACATCTTTTCTTCTTTTAGCTTCAGTGAGTACATGACTGGTGTTTCAGAATCTCTTCATTATTAAGGATATTGTTTATGTATATATATACGTATATATATATAAATGATTTAACCTAAAACTTATGTAGTGAGAAAGAGGTACACCTTGGAAAGAGCTAATTAATCTATATATTTGATTATAGCTTGATTCCACACTGTATTTTCGGTACAAGTATGGAGTTTTCAGCATGTGATATCGGTAGCCCAAATTTTGCAGGCCGACCATTAATATCAGGTGTGCATGGGCTGGGGATCGAACCCCGGACCATGTGTATGGTCCACCGACGCACAAAGTGGCGTCAGGAGTGGAATTCGAACCCACGCCCACAAAGTGGACTGTGAAAGAGAAAATAATATTTGAAAGTAGAATGGAAATGAAGCAATATTCTCCTGTTTTCCAGGTATCTACTTTTAGGATTAACCACATGGAGAACTTGAGAACCATTTCTCGCTTTAGGAGAACACGGGGTAGCCACTGAAGCTGCTTGCAAGGTTTTGGTGATTTCTTTGTATGGGATCTATTCATGCTATTTCCGTCAGTAACTATGAAGAAGTATTTCGATTAAAGTGTACTACATAATAGTTATTCGCGTGTGAAGTTTACTAACGCTAGAAAATCGGCTCAAACATACGATTATTTGCTGCATACATCACATAATATCAGAATAAGGCAGATCGATACAACGATAAGAATGAGTGTAAATGACACTAGCATACATTCCTACTCATCGTTCTTAAGTTCTATTCTATTCAAAAGAATCACACACTTGTCGAGACTTATATAGTTTCAAATGTAGCGCTTATCTGCGTGACCTCAAAGCGACAGAGCACATAACACATCTGGTATATCAATGCGCGAATACGTGAGCTCAACAGTCTGTGTTGTACAAACTGGTTGATCCACGAATTTAATGTTCAGTCTGCCGTTAATTTCCTCAGAAACTTACATTTAAATTCTTGATCTGGTGTCTATGATAACAGAATAATAACTAGAATGATAAACTGTGCAAACTGTATGAGTGGAACTGAAATTAACGTCAGAAGAAATAGGTAATTACTAAATGGCGAAAAAACTCACATTCCAAAAACTCAAAATTATTGACTAGCTATAAAACTCATCCATTATTTTTTAACTACTTACAATTTTATGAGTAGTATGAAACAATTCGAGAAGTTTCAGCAGAATATGTCGTTGAAGAAAAAATTAATTCCGCCAGAATCAATATAACGCTTCAATCTAGTGTACGTGATTCCAACCCAGATCATTCTACCAAAGAATGCTTCAGGAAACACTATTTGACTAAATCACTTATTACCAAATTCTTTATGCAATCAATTGAAACCCAAGTGCAAAACAAAGAGTTGTACGTGGATCTGGGGGTGAAACAGACTAAATCGTGTGAGGAGGAGATCAGAAACCGTGGACAATCGTGGGGCTAGCTAAAAACGACTTCAGGGAACAGGAAAAATGGAGACGTGTTGTTGAAGCTCTACGTTCTACTCAAAGACCAAATGGATAATAATAATAATAATAATAATAATAATAATAATAAGCAAACGAAGACTATTCTTTATAACAACTTACGGTTCTACAATTACATTTCCATAAGAGTTAATGTGAAACTGACCTTAAAACACTGGTGTCTCTCTTGATAACATCGAATCATGAGGATGAAAATGAAGGCTGTAAATTCAAATGGATTTCTGTAAGTGAAGCAGAGAATTGTACTACAGACATCAAATTAAATTGTCATGACTAATAACGAATCAAGTGGTGAATACTGATGAATAATATCCACACCGAGTTCTATTTATTCTTCCCAACTATAAGATTTATATGACTGAATAATAGCTCTAAACTTAGGGAAAAACTGTGAGTAGGAATTGTGTGTCAGTGTTATTGATTAGCCCTGATAAGATTTATGCATCTGGATTTTATAACACTCATCCTCATTTGACCTTTCGAATGAAATGCTGTCGATACTGGTAATTATGTGACTTCAGTAGGCATAATTACTTCGTTCATCCTTAGTCCCTACTTCACTTTTGTTCCTTGAAATACATAACTACTCCTGAATCTGTTAATTGTTAACTAAAATCCAAAAACGTTTTAATTACATCTTTGAAAATACTTTATTCAAAGCTAAATCAACCTGTTATTCACATATATATGAATGCGATTAGGATAGATATAGACAGAAATTGAAAACCTTTGCTACCTCTCCTTGTTTCTAACAATCAGAGTATTGTCCGTAAGGCATCAACGGAACAGAGAAGTGCACTGATCATCTGTTCGCTCACAAAGGTCACTTTGTCACTATTTTATGATAAGTCAGGATTTCAAAGCAATTACAAAGTATTACTCAACATATACTTACATATATATATATATATATATATATACAAATATATATATATATGATGACAGTTGATTCATACTTCAAGAGCAAAAGTGTTATTTAGATAATTTTTAAGAATGTTACTGTTTGTATAATAATAATTGGCTTTATTCCAGAAACAGTACTAGTGGTACAGTGTGGAATTTTCAGCACATATCCACAATATATGCATCTAATTTTATCAAACATTTAAAAGGAGTATTTCAAAAAATAAATATAAAACCAACAACAGCAGAAAAACACAAAAGTAATAAAAAAATGTGAAAAAATACCAAGAAGTAGAAACGAAAATAAACAACATAATAAATAGTATCTCAGTATTGGGTAGTGGAAGTTATGATATGATTATGCATGGTGGCAGTAAAGCTATAGTCATACAAGAAGTTATGAGATGATATTTACGAATGTTTATCACCAAGGTGATCAGTTTATTTGGTTGAAACAACACTAAACAATCATAAAATAGCATTTCAGGGTTGTTGTTTTTTATTGTCAGCTCTAATGCGATCTTTGCAGTGGTAGTGTGAGTAATCCTGCATAATACAAAATTTTTAGATGACAATAATGGCGTTCACAACCAGTGATTGTCAGTTAATTATGCCGAAAAAATATTAGAAAAAACAACCACAAACACTAATAATTACATGATGGTTAATGACAGGACAATTTTGTAATACTCATAGTGCTAATATAGTCGGAACCAGTAGATACACAAAAGAAGGAATACAGTAAAGTACAAAAAAGTAAGCCAATGTTAATAATTGAGGTAGCTAAGTATGTTTAAGAAGGAGTTCACTATAGAATACAAAATAAGAGTGAAATAAAAGAGCCTAAAATTATGTTATTAACAACAAAGCAAGTCATAGGTTTCACACTTAACTTTGTCTCTGTCACTTAGAACACGGGCTAAGTATGGTATCGTTGAGTTCCTGTACTTGGTTGTACGAGGATAAATTATTTTATACTGATTTCTTGTTCTACTTGATGAGATACAAGGCTCAAACTTATTGACCAGCTATAAAACTCATCCATTATTTTTTAACTACTTACAATTTTATGAGTAGTATGAAACAATTCGAGAAGTTTCAGCATGATGTGTCGTTGAAGAAAAAATTAATTTTGCCAGAATCAATATAACGCTTCAATCTAGTGTACGTGATTCCAACCCAGATCATTCTACCAAAGAATGCTTCAGGAAACACTATTTGACTAAATCACTTATTACCAAATTCTTTATGCAATCAATTGAAACCCAAGTGCAAAACAAAGAGTTGTACGTGGATCTGGGGGTGAAACAGACTAAATCGTGTGAGGAGGAGATCAGAAACCGTGGACAATCGTGGGGCTAGCTAAAAACTACTTCAGGGAACAGGAGAAATGGAGACGTGTTGTTGAAGCTCTACGTTCTACTCAAAGACCAAATGGATAATAATAATAATAATAATAATAATAATAAGCAAACGAAGACTATTCTTTATAACAACTTACGGTTCTACAATTACATTTCCATAAGAGTTAATGTGAAACTGATCTTGAAACACTGGTGTCTCTCTTGATAACATCGAATCATGAGGATGAAAATAAAGGCTGTAAATTCAGATGGATTTCTGTAAGTGAAGCAGAGAATTGTACTACAGACATCAAATTAAATTGTCATGACTAATAACGAATCAAGTGGTGAATACTGATGAATAATATCCACACCGAGTTCTATTTATTCTTCCCAACTATAAGATTTATATGACTGAATAATAGCTCTAAATTTAGGGAAAAACTGTGAGTAGGAATTGTGTGTCAGTGTTATTGATTAGCCCTGATAAGATTTATGCATCTGGATTTTATAACACTCATCCTCACTTGACCTTTCGAATGAAATGCTGTCGATACTGGTAATTATGTGACTTCAGTAGGCATAATTACTTCGTTCATCCTTAGTCCCTACTTCACTTTTGTTCCTTGAAATACATAACTACTCCTGAATCTGTTAATTGTTAACTAAAATCCAAAAACGTTTTAATTACATCTTTGAAAATACTTTATTCAAAGCTAAATCAACCTGTTATTCACATATATATGAATGCGATTAGGATAGATATAGACAGAAATTGAAAACCTTTGCTACCTCTCCTTGTTTCTAACAATCAGAGTATTGTCCGTAAGGCATCAACGGAACAGAGAAGTGCACTGATCATCTGTTCGCTCACAAAGGTCACTTTGTCACTATTTTATGATAAGTCAGGATTTCAAAGCAATTACAAAGTATTACTCAACATATACTTACATATATATATATATATATATATACAAATATATATATATATGATGACAGTTGATTCATACTTCAAGAGCAAAAGTGTTATTTAGATAATTTTTAAGAATGTTACTGTTTGTATAATAATAATTGGCTTTATTCCAGAAACAGTACTAGTGGTACAGTGTGGAATTTTCAGCACATATCCACAATATATGCATCTAATTTTATCAAACATTTAAAAGGAGTATTTCAAAAAATAAACATAAAACCAACAACAGCAGAAAAACACAAAAGTAATAAAAAAATGTGAAAAAATACCAAGAAGTAGAAACGAAAATAAACAACATAATAAATAGTATCTCAGTATTGGGTAGTGGAAGTTATGATATGATTATGCATGGTGGCAGTAAAGCTATAGTTATACGAGAAGTTATGAGATGATATTTACGAATGTTTATCACCAAGGTGATCAGTTTATTTGGTTGAAACAACACTAAACAATCATAAAATAGCATTTCAGGGTTGTTGTTTTGTTTTTTATTGTCAGCTCTAATGCGATCTTTGCACTGGTAGTGTGAGTAATCCTGCATAATACAAAATTTTTAGATGGTAATAATGGCCTTCACAACCAGTGATTGTCAGTTAATTATGCCGAAAAAATATAAAAAACAACCACAAACACTAATAATTACATGATGGTTAATGACAGGACAATTTTGTAATACTCATAGTGCTAATATAGTCGGAACCAGTAGATACACAAAAGAAGGAATACAGCAAAGTACAAAAAAGTAAGCCGATGTTAATAATTGAGGTAGCTAAGTATGTTTAAGAAGGAGTTCACTATAGAATACAAAATAAGAGTGAAATAAAAGAGCCTAAAATTATGTTATTAGCAACAAAGCAAGTCATAGGTTTCACAGTTAACTTTGTCTCTGTCACTTAGAACACGGGCTAAGTATGGTATCGTTGAGTTCCTGTACTTGGTTGTACGAGGATAAATTATTTTATACTGATTTCTTGTTCTACTTGATGAGATACAAGGCTCAAACTTATTGACCAGCTATAAAACTCATCCATTATTTTTTAACTACTTACAATTTTATAAGTAGTATGAAACAATTCGAGAAGTTTCAGCATGATGTGTCGTTGAAGAAAAAATTAATTTTGCCAGAATCAATATAACGCTTCAATCTAGTGTACGTGATTCCAACCCAGATCATTCTACCAAAGAATGCTTCAGGAAACACTATTTGACTAAATCACTTATTACCAAATTCTTTATGCAATCAATTGAAACCCAAGTGCAAAACAAAGAGTTGTACGTGGATCTGGGGATGAAACAGACTAAATCGTGTGAGGAGGAGATCAGAAACCGTGGACAATCGTGGGGCTAGCTAAAAAGGCCTTCAGGGAACAGGAAAAATGGAGACGTGTTGTTGAAGCTCTACGTTCTACTCAAAGACCAAATGGATAATAATAATAATAATAAGCAAACGAAGACTATTCTTTATAACAACTTACGGTTCTACAATTACATTTCCATAAGAGTTAATGTGAAACTGATCTTGAAACACTGGTGTCTCTCTTGATAACATCGAATCATGAGGATGAAAATGAAGGCTGTAAATTCAAATGGATTTCTGTAAGTGAAGTAGAGAATTGTACTACAGACATCAAATTAAATTGTCATGACTAATAACGAATCAAATGGTGAATACTGATGAATAATATCCACACCGAGTTCTATTTATTCTTCCCAACTATAGGATTTATATGACTGAATAATAGCTCTAAATTTAGGGAAAAACTGTGATTAGGAATTGTGTGTCAGTGTTATTGATTAGCCCTGATAAGATTTATGCATCTGGATTTTATAACACTCATCCTCACTTGACCTTTCGAATGAAATGCTGTCGATACTGGTAATTATGTGACTTCAGTAGGCATAATTACTTCGTTCATCCTTAGTCCCTACTTCACTTTTGTTCCTTGAAATACATAACTACTCCTGAATCTGTTAATTGTTAACCAAAATCCAAAAACGTTTTAATTACATCTTTGAAAATACTTTATTCAAAGCTAAATCAACCTGTTATTCACATATATATGAATGCGATTAGGATAGATATAGACAGAAATTGAAAACCTTTGCTACCTCTCCTTGTTTCTAACAATCAGAGTACTGTCCGTAAGGCATCAACGGAACAGAGAAGTGCACCGATCATCTGTTCGCTCACAAAGGTCACTTTGTCACTATTTTATGATAAGTCAGGATTTCAAAGCAATTACAAAGTATTACTCAACATATACTTACATATATATATATATATATATACAAACATATATATATATGATGACAGTTGATTCATACTTCAAGAGCAAAAGTGTTATTTAGATAATTTTTAAGAATGTTACTGTTTGTATAATAATAATTGGCTTTATTCCAGAAACAGTACTAGTGGTACAGTGTGGAATTTTCAGCACATATCCACAATATATGCATCTAATTTTATCAAACATTTAAAAGGAGTATTTGAAAAAATAAATATAAAACCAACAACAGCAGAAAAACACAAAAGTAATAAAAAAATGTGAAAAAATACCAAGAAGTAGAAACGAAAATAAACAACATAATAAATAGTATCTCAGTATTGGGTAGTGGAAGTTATGATATGATTATGCATGGTGGCAGTAAAGCTATAGTTATACGAGAAGTTATGAGATGATATTTACGAATGTTTATCACCAAGGTGATCAGTTTATTTGGTTGAAACAACACTAAACAATCATAAAATAGCATTTCAGGGTTGTTGTTTTGTTTTTTATTGTCAGCTCTAATGCGATCTTTGCACTGGTAGTGTGAGTAATCCTGCATAATACAAAATTTTTAGATGGTAATAATGGCCTTCACAACCAGTGATTGTCAGTTAATTATGCCGAAAAAATATAAAAAACAACCACAAACACTAATAATTACATGATGGTTAATGACAGGACAATTTTGTAATACTCATAGTGCTAATATAGTCGGAACCAGTAGATACACAAAAGAAGGAATACAGCAGAGTACAAAAAAGTAAGCCAATGTTAATAATTTAGGTAGCTAAGTATGTTTAAGAAGGAGTTCACTATAGAATACAAAATAAGAGTGAAATAAAAGAGCCTAAAATTATGTTATTAGCAACAAAGCAAGTCATAGGTTTCACAGTTAACTTTGTCTCTGTCACTTAGAACACGGGCTAAGTATGGTATCGTTGAGTTCCTGTACTTGGTTGTACGAGGATGAATTATTTTATACTGATTTCTTGTTCTACTTGATGAGATACAAGGCTCAAACTTATTGACCAGCTATAAAACTCATCCATTATTTTTTAACTACTCACAATTTTATAAGTAGTATGAAACAATTCGAGAAGTTTCAGCATGATGTGTCGTTGAAGAAAAAATTAATTTTGCCAGAATCAATATAACGCTTCAATCTAGTGTACGTGATTCCAACCCAGATCATTCTACCAAAGAATGCTTCAGGAAACACTATTTGACTAAATCACTTATTACCAAATTCTTTATGCAATCAATTGAAACCCAAGTGCAAAACAAAGAGTTGTACGTGGATCTGGGGGTGAAACAGACTAAATCGTGTGAGGAGGAGATCAAAAACCGTGGACAATCGTGGGGCTAACTAAAAAGGCCTTCAGGGAACAGGAAAATGGAGACGTATTGTTGAAGCTCTACGTTCTGCTCAAAGACCAAATGGATAATAATAATAATAATAATAATAAGCAAACGAAGACTATTCTTTATAACAACTTACGGTTCTACAATTACATTTCCATAAGAGTTAATATGAAACTGACCTTAAAACACTGGTATCTCCCTTGGTAAAATCGAATCATGAGGATGAAAATAAAGGCTGTAAATTCAAATGGATTTCTGTAAGTGAAGCAGAGAATTGTACTACAGACATCAAATTAAATTGTCATGACTAATAGCGAATCAAATGGTGAATACTGATGAATAATATCCACACCGAGTTCTATTTATTCTTCCCAACTATAAGATTTATCTGACTGAATAATAGCTCTAAACTTAGGGAAAAACTGTGAGTAGGAATTGTGTGTCAGTGTTATTGATTAGCCCTGATAAGTTTTATGCATCTGGATTTTATAACACTCATCCTCATTTGACCTTTCGAATGAAATGCTGTCGATACTGGTAATTATGTGACTTCAGTAGGCATAATTACTTCGTTCATCCTTAGTCCCTACTTCACTTTTGTTCCTTGAAATACATAACTACTCCTGAATCTGTTAATTGTTAACTAAAATCCAAAAACGTTTTAATTACATCTTTGAAAATACTTTATTCAAAGCTAAATCAACCTGTTATTCACATATATATGAATGCGATTAGGATAGATATAGACAGAAATTGAAAACCTTTGCTACCTCTCCTTGTTTCTAACAATCAGAGTACTGTCCGTAAGGCATCAACGGAACAGAGAAGTGCACTGATCATCTGTTCGCTCACAAAGGTCACTTTGTCACTATTTTATGATAAGTCAGGATTTCAAAGCAATTACAAAGTATTACTCAACATATACTTACATATATATGTACAAATATATATACATATATATATATATATACAAATATGTATATATCTGATGACAGTTGATTCATACTTCAAGAGCAAAAGTGTTATTTAGATAATTTTTAAGAATGTTACTGTTTGTATAATAATAATTGGCTTTATTCCAGAAACAGTACTAGTGGTACAGTGTGGAATTTTCAGCACATATCCACAATATATGCATCTAATTTTATCAAACATTTAAAAGGAGTATTTCAAAAAATAAATATAAAACCAACAACAGCAGAAAAACACAAAAGTAATAAAAAAATGTGAAAAAATACCAAGAAGTAGAAACGAAAATAAACAACATAATAAATAGTATCTCAGTATTGGGTAGTGGAAGTTATGATATGATTATGCATGGTGGCAGTAAAGCTATAGTCATACAAGAAGTTATGAGATGATATTTACGAATGTTTATCACCAAGGTGATCAGTTAATTTGGTTGAAACAACACTAAACAATCATAAAATAGCATTTCAGGGTTGTTGTTTTTTATTGTCAGCTCTAATGCGATCTTTGCACTGGTAGTGTGAGTAATCCTGCATAATACAAAATTTTTAGATGGTAATAATGGCGTTCACAACCAGTGATTGTCAGTTAATTATGCCGAAATAATATAAAAAAACAACCAGAAAACCTAATAATTACATGATGGTTAATGACAGGACAATTTTGTAATACTCATAGTGCTAATATAGTCGGAACCAGTAGATACACAAAAGAAGGAATACAGTAAAGTACAAAAAAGTAAGCCGATGTTAATAATTGAGGTAGCTAAGTATGTTTAAGAAGGAGTTCACTATAGAATACAAAATAAGAGTGAAATAAAAGAGCCTAAAATTATGTTATTAGCAACAAAGCAAGTCATAGGTTTCACAGTTGACTTTGTCTCTGTCACTTAGAACACGGGCTAAGTATGGTATCGTTGAGTTCCTGTACTTGGTTGTACGAGGACGAATTATTTTATACTGATTTCTTGTTCTACTTGATGAGATACAAGGCTCAAACTTATTGACCAGCTATAAAACTCATCCATTATTTTTTAACTACTCACAATTTTATAAGTAGTATGAAACAATTCGAGAAGTTTCAGCATGATGTGTCGTTGAAGAAAAAATTAATTTTGCCAGAATCAATATAACGCTTCAATCTAGTGTACGTGATTCCAACCCAGATCATTCTACCAAAGAATGCTTCAGGAAACACTATTTGACTAAATCACTTATTACCAAATTCTTTATGCAATCAATTGAAACCCAAGTGCAAAACAAAGAGTTGTACGTGGATCTGGGGGTGAAACAGACTAAATCGTGTGAGGAGGAGATCAAAAACCGTGGACAATCGTGGGGCTAACTAAAAAGGCCTTCAGGGAACAGGAAAATGGAGACGTATTGTTGAAGCTCTACGTTCTGCTCAAAGACCAAATGGATAATAATAATAATAATAATAATAATAATAATAATAATAATAAGCAAACGAAGACTATTCTTTATAACAACTTACGGTTCTACAATTACATTTCCATAAGAGTTAATATGAAACTGACCTTAAAACACTGGTATCTCCCTTGGTAAAATCGAATCATGAGGATGAAAATGAAGGCTGTAAATTCAAATGGATTTCTGTAAGTGAAGCAGAGAATTGTACTACAGACATCAAATTAAATTGTCATGACTAATAGCGAATCAAGTGGTGAATACTGATGAATAATATCCACACCGAGTTCTATTTATTCTTCCCAACTATAAGATTTATCTGACTGAATAATAGCTCTAAACTTAGGGAAAAACTGTGAGTAGGAATTGTGTGTCAGTGTTATTGATTAGCCCTGATAAGTTTTATGCATCTGGATTTTATAACACTCATCCTCACTTGACCTTTCGAATGAAATGCTGTCGATACTGGTAATTATGTGACTTCAGTAGGCATAATTACTTCGTTCATCCTTAGTCCCTACTTCACTTTTGTTCCTTGAAATACATAACTACTCCTGAATCTGTTAATTGTTAACTAAAATCCAAAAACGTTTTAATTACATCTTTGAAAATACTTTATTCAAAGCTAAATCAACCTGTTATTCACATATATATGAATGCGATTAGGATAGATATAGACAGAAATTGAAAACCTTTGCTACCTCTCCTTGTTTCTAACAATCAGAGTATTGTCCGTAAGGCATCAACGGAACAGAGAAGTGCACTGATCATCTGTTCGCTCACAAAGGTCACTTTGTCACTATTTTATGATAAGTCAGGATTTCAAAGCAATTACAAAGTATTACTCAACATATACTTACATATATATGTACAAATATATATACATATATATATATATATATACAAATATGTATATATCTGATGACAGTTGATTCATACTTCAAGAGCAAAAGTGTTATTTAGATAATTTTTAAGAATGTTACTGTTTGTATAATAATAATTGGCTTTATTCCAGAAACAGTACTAGTGGTACAGTGTGGAATTTTCAGCACATATCCACAATATATGCATCTAATTTTATCAAACATTTAAAAGGAGTATTTGAAAAAATAAATATAAAACCAACAACAGCAGAAAAACACAAAAGTAATAAAAAAATGTGAAAAAATACCAAGAAGTAGAAACGAAAATAAACAACATAATAAATAGTATCTCAGTATTGGGTAGTGGAAGTTATGATATGATTATGCATGGTGGCAGTAAAGCTATAGTCATACAAGAAGTTATGAGATGATATTTACGAATGTTTATCACCAAGGTGATCAGTTTATTTGGTTGAAACAACACTAAACAATCATAAAATAGCATTTCAGGGTTGTTGTTTTGTTTTTTATTGTCAGCTCTAATGCGATCTTTGCACTGGTAGTGTGAGTAATCCTGCATAATACAAAATTTTTAGATGGTAATAATGGCGTTCACAACCAGTGATTGTCAGTTAATTATGCCGAAAAAATATAAAAAACAACCACAAAACTAATAATTACATGATGGTTAATGACAGGACAATTTTGTAATACTCATAGTGCTAATATAGTCGGAACCAGTAGATACACAAAAGAAGGAATACAGTAAAGTACAAAAAAGTAAGCCGATGTTAATAATTTAGGTAGCTAAGTATGTTTAAGAAGGAGTTCACTATAGAATACAAAATAAGAGTGAAATAAAAGAGCCTAAAATTATGTTATTAGCAACAAAGCAAGTCATAGGTTTCACAGTTAACTTTGTCTCTGTCACTTAGAACACGGGCTAAGTATGGTATCGTTGAGTTCCTGTACTTGGTTGTACGAGGATAAATTATTTTATACTGATTTCTTGTTCTACTTGATGAGATACAAGGCTCAAACTTATTGACCAGCTATAAAACTCATCCATTATTTTTTAACTACTCACAATTTTATAAGTAGTATGAAACAATTCGAGAAGTTTCAGCATGATGTGTCGTTGAAGAAAAAATTAATTTTGCCAGAATCAATATAACGCTTCAATC
Organism: Trichobilharzia szidati; assembly: GCA_944472155.2. Lineage (NCBI taxonomy): Eukaryota > Metazoa > Platyhelminthes > Trematoda > Strigeidida > Schistosomatidae > Trichobilharzia > Trichobilharzia szidati. The sequence goes on along the minus strand of OX235277.1, from coordinate 19,108,843 downwards.
TAGTGTACGTGATTCCAACCCAGATCATTCTACCAAAGAATGCTTCAGGAAACACTATTTGACTAAATCACTTATTACCAAATTCTTTATGCAATCAATTGAAACCCAAGTGCAAAACAAAGAGTTGTACGTGGATCTGGGGGTGAAACAGACTAAATCGTGTGAGGAGGAGATCAAAAACCGTGGACAATCGTGGGGCTAACTAAAAAGGCCTTCAGGGAACAGGAAAATGGAGACGTATTGTTGAAGCTCTACGTTCTGCTCAAAGACCAAATGGATAATAATAATAATAATAATAATAATAATAATAATAATAATAATAATAATAATAATAAGCAAACGAAGACTATTCTTTATAACAACTTACGGTTCTACAATTACATTTCCATAAGAGTTAATATGAAACTGACCTTAAAACACTGGTATCTCCCTTGGTAAAATCGAATCATGAGGATGAAAATAAAGGCTGTAAATTCAAATGGATTTCTGTAAGTGAAGCAGAGAATTGTACTACAGACATCAAATTAAATTGTCATGACTAATAGCGAATCAAGTGGTGAATACTGATGAATAATATCCACACCGAGTTCTATTTATTCTTCCCAACTATAAGATTTATCTGACTGAATAATAGCTCTAAACTTAGGGAAAAACTGTGAGTAGGAATTGTGTGTCAGTGTTATTGATTAGCCCTGATAAGATTTATGCATCTGGATTTTATAACACTCATCCTCACTTGACCTTTCGAATGAAATGCTGTCGATACTGGTAATTATGTGACTTCAGTAGGCATAATTACTTCGTTCATCCTTAGTCCCTACTTCACTTTTGTTCCTTGAAATACATAACTACTCCTGAATCTGTTAATTGTTAACCAAAATCCAAAAACGTTTTAATTACATCTTTGAAAATACTTTATTCAAAGCTAAATCAACCTGTTATTCACATATATATGAATGCGATTAGGATAGATATAGACAGAAATTGAAAACCTTTGCTACCTCTCCTTGTTTCTAACAATCAGAGTACTGTCCGTAAGGCATCAACGGAACAGAGAAGTGCACTGATCATCTGTTCGCTCACAAAGGTCACTTTGTCACTATTTTATGATAAGTCAGGATTTCAAAGCAATTACAAAGTATTACTCAACATATACTTACATATATATGTACAAATATATATACATATATATATATATATACAAATATGTATATATCTGATGACAGTTGATTCATACTTCAAGAGCAAAAGTGTTATTTAGATAATTTTTAAGAATGTTACTGTTTGTATAATAATAATTGGCTTTATTCCAGAAACAGTACTAGTGGTACAGTGTGGAATTTTCAGCACATATCCACAATATATGCATCTAATTTTATCAAACATTTAAAAGGAGTATTTGAAAAAATAAATATAAAACCAACAACAGCAGAAAAACACAAAAGTAATAAAAAAATGTGAAAAAATACCAAGAAGTAGAAAGGAAAATAAACAACATAATAAATAGTATCTCAGTATTGGGTAGTGGAAGTTATGATATGATTATGCATGGTGGCAGTAAAGCTATAGTTATACAAGAAGTTATGAGATGATATTTACGAATGTTTATCACCAAGGTGATCAGTTTATTTGGTTGAAACAACACTAAACAATCATAAAATAGCATTTCAGGGTTGTTGTTTTGTTTTTTATTGTCAGCTCTAATGCGATCTTTGCACTGGTAGTGTGAGTAATCCTGCATAATACAAAATTTTTAGATGGTAATAATGGCCTTCACAACCAGTGATTGTCAGTTAATTATGCCGAAAAAATATAAAAAACAACCACAAACACTAATAATTACATGATGGTTAATGACAGGACAATTTTGTAATACTCATAGTGCTAATATAGTCGGAACCAGTAGATACACAAAAGAAGGAATACAGCAGAGTACAAAAAAGTAAGCCGATGTTAATAATTGAGGTAGCTAAGTATGTTTAAGAAGGAGTTCACTATAGAATACAAAATAAGAGTGAAATAAAAGAGCCTAAAATTATGTTATTAGCAACAAAGCAAGTCATAGGTTTCACAGTTGACTTTGTCTCTGTCACTTAGAACACGGGCTAAGTATGGTATCGTTGAGTTCCTGTACTTGGTTGTACGAGGATAAATTATTTTATACTGATTTCTTGTTCTACTTGATGAGATACAAGGCTCAAACTTATTGACCAGCTATAAAACTCATCCATTATTTTTTAACTACTCACAATTTTATAAGTAGTATGAAACAATTCGAGAAGTTTCAGCATGATGTGTCGTTGAAGAAAAAATTAATTTTGCCAGAATCAATATAACGCTTCAATCTAGTGTACGTGATTCCAACCCAGATCATTCTACCAAAGAATGCTTCAGGAAACACTATTTGACTAAATCACTTATTACCAAATTCTTTATGCAATCAATTGAAACCCAAGTGCAAAACAAAGAGTTGTACGTGGATCTGGGGGTGAAACAGACTAAATCGTGTGAGGAGGAGATCAAAAACCGTGGACAATCGTGGGGCTAACTAAAAAGGCCTTCAGGGAACAGGAAAATGGAGACGTATTGTTGAAGCTCTACGTTCTGCTCAAAGACCAAATGGATAATAATAATAATAATAATAATAAGCAAACGAAGACTATTCTTTATAACAACTTACGGTTCTACAATTACATTTCCATAAGAGTTAATGTGAAACTGACCTTAAAACACTGGTATCTCCCTTGGTAAAATCGAATCATGAGGATGAAAATGAAGGCTGTAAATTCAAATGGATTTCTGTAAGTGAAGCAGAGAATTGTACTACAGACATCAAATTAAATTGTCATGACTAATAGCGAATCAAGTGGTGAATACTGATGAATAATATCCACACCGAGTTCTATTTATTCTTCCCAACTATAAGATTTATCTGACTGAATAATAGCTCTAAACTTAGGGAAAAACTGTGAGTAGGAATTGTGTGTCAGTGTTATTGATTAGCCCTGATAAGTTTTATGCATCTGGATTTTATAACACTCATCCTCACTTGACCTTTCGAATGAAATGCTGTCGATACTGGTAATTATGTGACTTCAGTAGGCATAATTACTTCGTTCATCCTTAGTCCCTACTTCACTTTTGTTCCTTGAAATACATAACTACTCCTGAATCTGTTAATTGTTAACCAAAATCCAAAAACGTTTTAATTACATCTTTGAAAATACTTTATTCAAAGCTAAATCAACCTGTTATTCACATATATATGAATGCGATTAGGATAGATATAGACAGAAATTGAAAACCTTTGCTACCTCTCCTTGTTTCTAACAATCAGAGTACTGTCCGTAAGGCATCAACGGAACAGAGAAGTGCACTGATCATCTGTTCGCTCACAAAGGTCACTTTGTCACTATTTTATGATAAGTCAGGATTTCAAAGCAATTACAAAGTATTACTCAACATATACTTACATATATATGTACAAATATATATACATATATATATATATATATACATATACAAATATGTATATATCTGATGACAGTTGATTCATACTTCAAGAGCAAAAGTGTTATTTAGATAATTTTTAAGAATGTTACTGTTTGTATAATAATAATTGGCTTTATTCCAGAAACAGTACTAGTGGTACAGTGTGGAATTTTCAGCACATATCCACAATATATGCATCTAATTTTATCAAACATTTAAAAGGAGTATTTGAAAAAATAAATATAAAACCAACAACAGCAGAAAAACACAAAAGTAATAAAAAAATGTGAAAAAATACCAAGAAGTAGAAACGAAAATAAACAACATAATAAATAGTATCTCAGTATTGGGTAGTGGAAGTTATGATATGATTATGCATGGTGGCAGTAAAGCTATAGTCATACAAGAAGTTATGAGATGATATTTACGAATGTTTATCACCAAGGTGATCAGTTTATTTGGTTGAAACAACACTAAACAATCATAAAATAGCATTTCAGGGTTGTTGTTTTGTTTTTTATTGTCAGCTCTAATGCGATCTTTGCACTGGTAGTGTGAGTAATCCTGCATAATACAAAATTTTTAGATGGTAATAATGGCCTTCACAACCAGTGATTGTCAGTTAATTATGCCGAAAAAATATAAAAAACAACCACAAACACTAATAATTACATGATGGTTAATGACAGGACAATTTTGTAATACTCATAGTGCTAATATAGTCGGAACCAGTAGATACACAAAAGAAGGAATACAGTAAAGTACAAAAAAGTAAGCCAATGTTAATAATTTAGGTAGCTAAGTATGTTTAAGAAGGAGTTCACTATAGAATACAAAATAAGAGTGAAATAAAAGAGCCTAAAATTATGTTATTAGCAACAAAGCAAGTCATAGGTTTCACAGTTAACTTTGTCTCTGTCACTTAGAACACGGGCTAAGTATGGTATCGTTGAGTTCCTGTACTTGGTTGTACGAGGATAAATTATTTTATACTGATTTCTTGTTCTACTTGATGAGATACAAGGCTCAAACTTATTGACCAGCTATAAAACTCATCCATTATTTTTTAACTACTCACAATTTTATAAGTAGTATGAAACAATTCGAGAAGTTTCAGCATGATGTGTCGTTGAAGAAAAAATTAATTTTGCCAGAATCAATATAACGCTTCAATCTAGTGTACGTGATTCCAACCCAGATCATTCTACCAAAGAATGCTTCAGGAAACACTATTTGACTAAATCACTTATTACCAAATTCTTTATGCAATCAATTGAAACCCAAGTGCAAAACAAAGAGTTGTACGTGGATCTGGGGGTGAAACAGACTAAATCGTGTGAGGAGGAGATCAAAAACCGTGGACAATCGTGGGGCTAACTAAAAAGGCCTTCAGGGAACAGGAAAATGGAGACGTATTGTTGAAGCTCTACGTTCTGCTCAAAGACCAAATGGATAATAATAATAATAATAATAATAATAAGCAAACGAAGACTATTCTTTATAACAACTTACGGTTCTACAATTACATTTCCATAAGAGTTAATATGAAACTGACCTTAAAACACTGGTATCTCCCTTGGTAAAATCGAATCATGAGGATGAAAATAAAGGCTGTAAATTCAAATGGATTTCTGTAAGTGAAGCAGAGAATTGTACTACAGACATCAAATTAAATTGTCATGACTAATAGCGAATCAAGTGGTGAATACTGATAAATAATATCCACACCGAGTTCTATTTATTCTTCCCAACTATAAGATTTATCTGACTGAATAATAGCTCTAAACTTAGGGAAAAACTGTGAGTAGGAATTGTGTGTCAGTGTTATTGATTAGCCCTGATAAGTTTTATGCATCTGGATTTTATAACACTCATCCTCACTTGACCTTTCGAATGAAATGCTGTCGATACTGGTAATTATGTGACTTCAGTAGGCATAATTACTTCGTTCATCCTTAGTCCCTACTTCACTTTTGTTCCTTGAAATACATAACTACTCCTGAATCTGTTAATTGTTAACTAAAATCCAAAAACGTTTTAATTACATCTTTGAAAATACTTTATTCAAAGCTAAATCAACCTGTTATTCACATATATATGAATGCGATTAGGATAGATATAGACAGAAATTGAAAACCTTTGCTACCTCTCCTTGTTTCTAACAATCAGAGTACTGTCCGTAAGGCATCAACGGAACAGAGAAGTGCACTGATCATCTGTTCGCTCACAAAGGTCACTTTGTCACTATTTTATGATAAGTCAGGATTTCAAAGCAATTACAAAGTATTACTCAACATATACTTACATATATATGTACAAATATATATACATATATATATATATATATATAAATATGTATATATATGATGACAGTTGATTCATACTTCAAGAGCAAAAGTGTTATTTAGATAATTTTTAAGAATGTTACTGTTTGTATAATAATAATAATAATAATAATAATAATAATTGGCTTTATTCCAGAAACAGTACTAGTGGTACAGTGTGGAATTTTCAGCACATATCCACAATATATGCATCTAATTTTATCAAACATTTAAAAGGAGTATTTCAAAAAATAAATATAAAACCAACAACAGCAGAAAAACACAAAAGTAATAAAAAAATGTGAAAAAATACCAAGAAGTAGAAAGGAAAATAAACAACATAATAAATAGTATCTCAGTATTGGGTAGTGGAAGTTATGATATGATTATGCATGGTGGCAGTAAAGCTATAGTCATACAAGAAGTTATGAGATGATATTTACGAATGTTTATCACCAAGGTGATCAGTTTATTTGGTTGAAACAACACTAAACAATCATAAAATAGCATTTCAGGGTTGTTGTTTTGTTTTTTATTGTCAGCTCTAATGCGATCTTTGCACTGGTAGTGTGAGTAATCCTGCATAATACAAAATTTTTAGATGGTAATAATGGCCTTCACAACCAGTGATTGTCAGTTAATTATGCCGAAAAAATATAAAAAACAACCACAAACACTAATAATTACATGATGGTTAATGACAGGACAATTTTGTAATACTCATAGTGCTAATATAGTCGGAACCAGTAGATACACAAAAGAAGGAATACAGCAGAGTACAAAAAAGTAAGCCGATGTTAATAATTGAGGTAGCTAAGTATGTCTAAGAAGGAGTTCACTATAGAATACAAAATAAGAGTGAAATAAAAGAGCCTAAAATTATGTTATTAGCAACAAAGCAAGTCATAGGTTTCACACTTAACTTTGTCTCTGTCACTTAGAACACGGGCTAAGTATGGTGTCGTTGAGTTCCTGTACTTGGTTGTACGAGGATAAATTATTTTATACTGATTTCTTGTTCTACTTGATGAGATACAAGGCTCAAACTTATTGACCAGCTATAAAACTCATCCATTATTTTTTAACTACTCACAATTTTATAAGTAGTATGAAACAATTCGAGAAGTTTCAGCATGATGTGTCGTTGAAGAAAAAATTAATTTTGCCAGAATCAATATAACGCTTCAATCTAGTGTACGTGATTCCAACCCAGATCATTCTACCAAAGAATGCTTCAGGAAACACTATTTGACTAAATCACTTATTACCAAATTCTTTATGCAATCAATTGAAACCCAAGTGCAAAACAAAGAGTTGTACGTGGATCTGGGGGTGAAACAGACTAAATCGTGTGAGGAGGAGATCAAAAACCGTGGACAATCGTGGGGCTAACTAAAAAGGCCTTCAGGGAACAGGAAAATGGAGACGTGTTGTTGAAGCTCTACGTTCTGCTCAAAGACCAAATGGATAATAATAATAATAATAATAATAAGCAAACGAAGACTATTCTTTATAACAACTTACGGTTCTACAATTACATTTCCATAAGAGTTAATGTGAAACTGACCTTAAAACACTGGTATCTCCCTTGGTAAAATCGAATCATGAGGATGAAAATGAAGGCTGTAAATTCAAATGGATTTCTGTAAGTGAAGCAGAGAATTGTACTACAGACATCAAATTAAATTGTCATGACTAATAGCGAATCAAGTGGTGAATACTGATGAATAATATCCACACCGAGTTCTATTTATTCTTCCCAACTATAAGATTTATCTGACTGAATAATAGCTCTAAACTTAGGGAAAAACTGTGAGTAGGAATTGTGTGTCAGTGTTATTGATTAGCCCTGATAAGATTTATGCATCTGGATTTTATAACACTCATCCTCATTTGACCTTTCGAATGAAATGCTGTCGATACTGGTAATTATGTGACTTCAGTAGGCATAATTACTTCGTTCATCCTTAGTCCCTACTTCACTTTTGTTCCTTGAAATACATAACTACTCCTGAATCTGTTAATTGTTAACCAAAATCCAAAAACGTTTTAATTACATCTTTGAAAATACTTTATTCAAAGCTAAATCAACCTGTTATTCACATATATATGAATGCGATTAGGATAGATATAGACAGAAATTGAAAACCTTTGCTACCTCTCCTTGTTTCTAACAATCAGAGTACTGTCCATAAGGCATCAACGGCACAGAGAAGTGCACTGATCATCTGTTCGCTCACAAAGGTCACTTTGTCACTATTTTATGATAAGTCAGGATTTCAAAGCAATTACAAAGTATTACTCCACATATACTTACATATATATGTACAAATATATATACATATATATATATATATACATATACAAATATGTATATATCTGATGACAGTTGATTCATACTTCAAGAGCAAAAGTGTTATTTAGATAATTTTTAAGAATGTTACTGTTTGTATAATAATAATTGGCTTTATTCCAGAAACAGTACTAGTGGTACAGTGTGGAATTTTCAGCACATATCCACAATATATGCATCTAATTTTATCAAACATTTAAAAGGAGTATTTCAAAAAATAAATATAAAACCAACAACAGCAGAAAAACACAAAAGTAATAAAAAAATGTGAAAAAATACCAAGAAGTAGAAACGAAAATAAACAACATAATAAATAGTATCTCAGTATTGGGTAGTGGAAGTTATGATATGATTATGCATGGTGGCAGTAGAGCTATAGTCATACAAGAAGTTATGAGATGATATTTACGAATGTTTATCACCAAGGTGATCAGTTTATTTGGTTGAAACAACACTAAACAATCATAAAATAGCATTTCAGGGTTGTTGTTTTGTTTTTTATTGTCAGCTCTAATGCGATCTTTGCACTGGTAGTGTGAGTAATCCTGCATAATACAAAATTTTTAGATGGTAATAATGGCCTTCACAACCAGTGATTGTCAGTTAATTATGCCGAAAAAATATAAAAAACAACCACAAACACTAATAATTACATGATGGTTAATGACAGGACAATTTTGTAATACTCATAGTGCTAATATAGTCGGAACCAGTAGATACACAAAAGAAGGAATACAGCAGAGTACAAAAAAGTAAGCCGATGTTAATAATTGAGGTAGCTAAGTATGTCTAAGAAGGAGTTCACTATAGAATACAAAATAAGAGTGAAATAAAAGAGCCTAAAATTATGTTATTAGCAACAAAGCAAGTCATAGGTTTCACAGTTGACTTTGTCTCTGTCACTTAGAACACGGGCTAAGTATGGTATCGTTGAGTTCCTGTACTTGGTTGTACGAGGATAAATTATTTTATACTGATTTCTTGTTCTACTTGATGAGATACAAGGCTCAAACTTATTGACCAGCTATAAAACTCATCCATTATTTTTTAACTACTCACAATTTTATAAGTAGTATGAAACAATTCGAGAAGTTTCAGCATGATGTGTCGTTGAAGAAAAAATTAATTTTGCCAGAATCAATATAACGCTTCAATCTAGTGTACGTGATTCCAACCCAGATCATTCTACCAAAGAATGCTTCAGGAGACAACACTATTTGACTAAATCACTTATTACCAAATTCTTTATGCAATCAATTGAAACCCAAGTGCAAAACAAAGAGTTGTACGTGGATCTGGGGGTGAAACAGACTAAATCGTGTGAGGAGGAGATCAAAAACCGTGGACAATCGTGGGGCTAACTAAAAAGGCCTTCAGGGAACAGGAAAATGGAGACGTATTGTTGAAGCTCTACGTTCTGCTCAAAGACCAAATGGATAATAATAATAATAATAATAATAATAAGCAAACGAAGACTATTCTTTATAACAACTTACGGTTCTACAATTACATTTCCATAAGAGTTAATGTGAAACTGACCTTAAAACACTGGTATCTCCCTTGGTAACATCGAATCATGAGGATAAAGATAAAGGCTGTAAATTCAAATGGATTTCTGTAAGTGAAGCAGAGAATTGTACTACAGACATCAAATTAAATTGTCATGACTAATAGCGAATCAAGTGGTGAATACTGATGAATAATATCCACACCGAGTTCTATTTATTCTTCCCAACTATAAGATTTATCTGACTGAATAATAGCTCTAAACTTAGGGAAAAACTGTGAGTAGGAATTGTGTGTCAGTGTTATTGATTAGCCCTGATAAGATTTATGCATCTGGATTTTATAACACTCATCCTTATTTGACCTTTCGAATGAAATGCTGTCGATACTGGTAATTATGTGACTTCAGTAGGCATAATTACTTCGTTCATCCTTAGTCCCTACTTCACTTTTGTTCCTTGAAATACATAACTACTCCTGAATCTGTTAATTGTTAACCAAAATCCAAAAACGTTTTAATTACATCTTTGAAAATACTTTATTCAAAGCTAAATCAACCTGTTATTCACATATATATGAATGCGATTAGGATAGATATAGACAGAAATTGAAAACCTTTGCTACCTCTCCTTGTTTCTAACAATCAGAGTACTGTCCGTAAGGCATCAACGGCACAGAGAAGTGCACTGATCATCTGTTCGCTCACAAAGGTCACTTTGTCACTATTTTATGATAAGTCAGGATTTCAAAGCAATTACAAAGTATTACTCAACATATACTTACATATATATGTACAAATATATATACATATATATATATATATATATATAAATATGTATATATCTGATGACAGTTGATTCATACTTCAAGAGCAAAAGTGTTATTTAGATAATTTTTAAGAATGTTACTGTTTGTATAATAATAATTGGCTTTATTCCAGAAACAGTACTAGTGGTACAGTGTGGAATTTTCAGCACATATCCACAATATATGCATCTAATTTTATCAAACATTTAAAAGGAGTATTTCAAAAAATAAATATAAAACCAACAACAGCAGAAAAACACAAAAGTAATAAAAAAATGTGAAAAAATACCAAGAAGTAGAAAGGAAAATAAACAACATAATAAATAGTATCTCAGTATTGGGTAGTGGAAGTTATGATATGATTATGCATGGTGGCAGTAAAGCTATAGTTATACGAGAAGTTATGAGATGATATTTACGAATGTTTATCACCAAGGTGATCAGTTTATTTGGTTGAAACAACACTAAACAATCATAAAATAGCATTTCAGGGTTGTTGTTTTGTTTTTTATTGTCAGCTCTAATGCGATCTTTGCACTGGTAGTGTGAGTAATCCTGCATAATACAAAATTTTTAGATGGTAATAATGGCCTTCACAACCAGTGATTGTCAGTTAATTATGCCGAAAAAATATAAAAAACAACCACAAACACTAATAATTACATGATGGTTAATGACAGGACAATTTTGTAATACTCATAGTGCTAATATAGTCGGAACCAGTAGATACACAAAAGAAGGAATACAGTAAAGTACAAAAAAGTAAGCCGATGTTAATAATTGAGGTAGCTAAGTATGTCTAAGAAGGAGTTCACTATAGAATAAAAAATAAGAATGAAATAAAAGAGCCTAAAATTATGTTATTAGCAACAAAGCAAGTCATAGGTTTCACACTTAACTTTGTCTCTGTCACTTAGAACACGGGCTAAGTATGGTATCGTTGAGTTCCTGTACTTGGTTGTACGAGGATAAATTATTTTATACTGATTTCTTGTTCTACTTGATGAGATACAAGGCTCAAACTTATTGATCAGCTATAAAACTCATCCATTATTTCTTAACTGTTTGCAATTTTTTAAGTAGTATGAAACAATTCGAGAAGTTTCAGCAGAATATGTCGTTGAAGAAAAAATTAATTCCGCCAGAATCAATATAACGCTTCAATCTAGTGTACGTGATTCCAACCCAGATCATTCTACCAAAGAATGCTTCAGGAAACACTATTTGACTAAATCACTTATTACCAAATTCTTTATGCAATCAATTGAAACCCAAGTGCAAAACAAAGAGTTGTACGTGGATCTGGGGGTGAAACAGACTAAATCGTGTGAGGAGGAGATCAAAAACCGTGGACAATCGTGGGGCTAACTAAAAAGGCCTTCAGGGAACAGGAAAATGGAGACGTATTGTTGAAGCTCTACGTTCTGCTCAAAGACCAAATGGATAATAATAATAATAATAATAATAAGCAAACGAAGACTATTCTTTATAACAACTTACGGTTCTACAATTACATTTCCATAAGAGTTAATATGAAACTGACCTTAAAACACTGGTATCTCCCTTGGTAAAATCGAATCATGAGGATGAAAATGAAGGCTGTAAATTCAAATGGATTTCTGTAAGTGAAGCAGAGAATTGTACTACAGACATCAAATTAAATTGTCATGACTAATAACGAATCAAGTGGTGAATACTGATGAATAACATCCACACCGAGTTCTATTTATTCTTCCCAACTATAAGATTTATCTGACTGAATAATAGCTCTAAACTTGGGGAAAAACTGTGAGTAGGAATTGTGTGTCAGTGTTATTGATTAGCCCTGATAAGATTTATGCATCTGGATTTTATAACACTCATCCTCATTTGACTTTTCGTATTGAATGTTATCGATTATGGTATTCATCTAATTTAACGAAATGTTCCCATGATGAGGCATAAGAAATATGCGCCAACAGCGATATAAATTTTCTTTTCGGCGATTCATTTTCATGAGCTCTATTATCCTAATTATAATTAACAAATAAATCTTTAAACCAATCAGATACTGGTAAATTTCGTCCTTGGAAAATTTTATTTCATGATGTAATGTGTAAGAATGGATGAAGAATTGTAGGGTATAAATGTGACAGAAGTTGGCATGACGTAATAAATGTGAGATAATGAATAATCTATAAGCTCGAACAAAAATATTGACAGGAACTGGTGGGAAATCTATAAAGTGTTTTTGTATAAAATATGTATGAAAAGCAATGTTATTAATAAACAGTAACAGAGTGGTAATAAAATGTGGATGATGGAAATAATAATGATAATAAAACTATTAATAAAATAAAATAATAAGACTGAACTTACATAATAAAGGAAAGAAGCAAAATTGTGGTAAGAACTTTACTCTGCCTATGGTAGGGCAAGAGAATGTATGTATCGCTTAATTATGTAAATTAAATAGACATAATTACTTGGTTCATCCTTATTCCGCACTTGAATGTTGTTCCTTGTAATGCATCACTACTTCAGAATCTGTTAATTGTTAATTAAAAACTTAAAACGTCTTTAGTACACCTTTGCAAATACTTTATTCAAAGCTAAATCAATCTGTTATTCACGTATATATTTATGTGACTAGGATAGATATAGCTAGAAAGTCAAGACCATTGTTACCTTTCCTTGTTTCTTACAATTAGAGTACTGCTGGTACGGTGTCAGTGGAACAGAGAAGTGCACTGATCACCTGATCGCTCACAGAAGTCACTTTTTCATTATTTTATACTAAGTTAACATTTCAAAGCAATTACAAATTATTACTCAATAAAAACATATACATAGGGACAATTGATTCACACTTCAAGAGAAAAAGTGTTATTTCAGTAATTTTTAAGAGTGTTACAGTTTGTATTTGTAACTTTGTTCACCAGCTTTTGCTGAACTTTAAACCACTCACTCATGAAATGGACAGAAACTAATATCAGCTGTCTGGTAATATTAAGTCAACTTAAACCTCTGTATATATCATAGCACCGCATTGCAAATAGGCATAAAGGATTCAGAAACGATTTTTAGGACGGTATCAGTTGGTATCAGTATTGTACCGTCAGGTGTAGCATAGATGTTTTATTTATCCACAGACAGATGGTTAGGGTTACTAAATCCAATAGCACATAGTCTGGATACTCAAGTGGTTTGCGTAAGCAAACATATCATCCACATTTAGGGCTACCGTAGTCAGATATATCGGATGTATGAACAAGTGACCCACTAGCTTTTCTGTTTTATTCTTAACATACAATTATATCAAATCAGATCATGAATAGATATCCATTACTGATATTTCAGTGGGAAAGTTGAATGCCATGTCAAAATACTATCATTTCCTATTGTAAAAGACTGACTTTGGGTGAGAGATGCTCATCTGAGCCACAAAGATACACATATTGTCTGCAAAATAAGAATCTGACATTGAAAACATGTGGAAAAATCAAACATTTATGGCTCCTAATAAAGTATAATTGTATTTCAATAGTTTACACACAATGATAAGTTTTGTTATTGGTAATTTTGCTGGAAATATTACCAATAACAAAACTTATCATTGTGTGTAAACTATTGAAATATAATTATACTTTATTTGATCTAATCCACAATGCTCAAACATTTTACTGATATTTATGGCTCCTCTTTTGTTGCCAGCATCACAAAGGCTGAATGAGCTACAATATTTGAATTTCTTAAGTGGTTTTAAGTTGTACATGAAGATTAGATTAGAGGGTGAGATTGGCTGCAGTGGAAACAAGTTGTTTATTTGCATGTGCTTATCGCTTGCATATTTAGTATTTACTTGTTTACTTGACTGGGAAATAAACATCAATATTCACGATAAGATTAAAATAAAATAATTAAGTCGTAAAATAATGTCTAAGATCTGCTAAATTACTTGAGAAATGGGCTTTGTACTTTTGTTGTTTTCAACTTTTGTTTTCACATCTCTCCTTGCATGTATATTTCAGAAACTCTGATTCTGTTTTGTAAGTCCATTAAAAGACAAAAACAAGAATGAGAAAAATAAGTGAAGGTATCAAATAATTATTCCTTTAACAAGAATAGATTGGAGAGTGACAAGCGTTGTAGTGAAAACAAGATCATTTATATGCACAAGCATATTGCTTACCCATATCATACTAAGTTGTTTATATAGCTCATAAATGCACACAAATATTCAGGATAAGATTAAAAATCAATAAGTCATAAACTTATGTACATGATCGTCGAATTTACTTGAGAATTGGGCGTTGTATTGTTTGTCTGTTCCGCATTTCTATCCACATTTCTCTATGTTTATGCAAGAAGTGCGATTTGATAAAAGAATAAAACTTGTGCACTGTGGTAGAGTGTAATTCCATTATGGGCAAATTTTGTTTAGATAAAGTCTCACAGTGTTACACAACACAATTTATTGCTCATAATTATAAATTGTGCTCGAAACGTCATCAGTAAACATTAATGTTTAACACTGTGAGACTTTATCAAAACAAAATTTACCCATAATGGAAGAAGTGCGATTTGTTCCACTAGTTTTACTAACCTATGGGCATTGGGATAATAAAGTGAATTCATCATGTCCATAATATCTCGAAGAGGAGTCTGTTATATTATAATATTAAGTCAACTTAACCCTCTGGGTATATCATCGCAGAGCATTGCAAATAGGTATAGTTATGCACCCTCAACAAATCAAAACGTCAGGGGATATTTAGGCCAAATGATCTTGGGGTTTCAGAAATTCCATCATAAATAAATGATTCAGTCTTCGGCTTGCTATCCATTGTTAGAACATATTTTTAACTGTCATTCACTTTCAGTGGCATTCTATCCAACCTGTCAGCTAAATTGCGTCACTCACATTACTTATTTAATTTCATTCCAATTTCTATCTGATTTACTCTTTATTCATTAGACAATTGTTATATAAATTTCACAATTCTAATGGCATATCTTTGGAAACACATCTTTTGTTTCTTGGTGTATTTACTGTATATACATATATGTACATGCGATTGTAAAGCTTGAGAATGCTTTCACTGAATAAGGCAACTCTTCTCTGAACAGTTTTTCTAACATATGTCTTAATGTGGTTTCCTAAAGTTTCCACTTTATTTTGATACAATTCTGAAACTTACATTTATGTCCACTAACTCTATTGTTTCTGACGACCTCAAGTGATATATATCACAAAAGTTACTTCGTGGGCATAAACCGAGTGACCCTGCTGCTAAAACCTGAAATACATAGATTCTATGCTAATCAAAATATGTTAAAGCATCTCAGCGTAAGTAGACTGGGTGCGAAAAGTTTATATGGGGAGAGTTATACGAATTTCGCTCTATTATATGCCTTTAAAGAGTATCCACAAACTGCAGGAAATTAAAATTCTAGCAGACATAAAACTTTCCGTCACCAGCTAATCATGCAGAAAAGAAATTAGAATAGCGTTATTCCTAATGCACTTTTGAAGACAGCTCTCGCATCATATATTATTATTGCTTACAACCAATAATTTTGAGATCATTACTATTAGACACGTTTGTTTTACCATTCTTTACTCTTCATTTACGTTTTTAAGGTGTCTTCTAACTCTTCTCAAGCACTCCAGCTTTTTATGACGTCCTAGAACTATTTACTTTTATACTACAGGTCTCTTGTTCCTCAGTCTGTTGTTCACATTATTTCACCCTTTATCATAATATATTTGTCATATATTTTTAGCTGCCATCGGTAACACTTTTAATCCTAACGACGCCAAACTGATGTTATACTGATGTCTTGTTTCGTCTGGATCGATTTTTAGGTATGATTTGTGATTCTTATAGTCACTACGTACAGTATCAGATAAATTTTCCTGAATGCAACTAGAGAATGCCCTTCTGAAAAGTGTAATAAATGTGCTGAGTATCAATCGTCTGTATTCTTGATGATACGTTTTCATTTTTGAAAGACTAAATTTAAATGATGCCACCTAGGGGGAAATTTAACGTAACTCATTCAGATATAATTTAACGAAAAAAGTAGAAAATGAATATATGTGTAAAACTTGGGCATATTGGTAGTAAGTAATTCCATATTAGTTTGTTTATTAGGCATATCAAACAGTGAGACAGTATTATTTACTGGATGACGTTTCGAACGAAATTTATTGTTCATAATCATATCAATTGTGATCACACGACTTTGACACTTCAGTTTTATAGCTTTCTTTGTTTTCTCCTATTTGTCGTAGGGGGAGTAGAATTTTCCAGATATCGGAGACAGGTGATGAATCATTCCTATTACATGTATTTGCAGTTGATTCGATAAACAAAGCTTCAACCTTCGAGTTGATGTGTTCGAAAAACCTTCACTGTACTTAGAACACAAGATATATATAGTTTTTTCGAACACATCAACTCGAAAGTTGAAGCAATTCAATTCACTTATGAATTGGAAAATCAGGAAGGAGAGCTCCCAATGTTAGATTGCAACATAAAGAGGAAAGAAGATGGGAAGTTAAACACTAGTGTTTACAGGAAATCCACACACTCAAACAGATATTTGGACTTCCAATCGTCCCATCCTATGTCAGTAAAAGTAGGATTGGTGAAATGTTTAAATGACAGAGCACAAAAATTAAGTAGTACCAAAGAAAATCTAAAACAGGAACTGATACATATAAAAGAAGCCTTGAAACTTAATAATTACCCGGATAAATTAGTCAGGAAATATGTAAGGAAATGTAATAAGAAAAAATAAATAATGATAGTAGCGATAGTGATAATAACAATAATAATGATAATGATAATAGTGATGATAATAATAATATTAATGACGACACCAACAATAAAGAATCTAAATGATCAGTAATAATTCCATACAAGGAAGGAACCTCGGAAGCCTTACGCAGAATTCTTAACAAGGCAGGAATAAAGTGGCTGGCATTCAAACCCACAAACTCAATTAGAAACAAGCTTTGTCGGTTAAAGCATCAATCCTGTGGAGCCTTTAAAACAAAACAATTTAGTTTGTCTAATACCCTGCCTGTGATGATTGTCAGGTCAAATACATAGATCAAACTAGTAGAACAGGGGCAGTCAGACTAGCTGAACATAAAAACTTAGCAAAATCTAGATTGGTTGACCCGAATAAAATAAGAAATCTAGAGAATAGTTCAGCTATAGCACTGCTTGCAGTCACACACAACCATACAATAGGATGGGATAGGATGACAGTTTTAAAATCTAATGTCACAGGGTATAGGGAGAGATTGATAACAGAAGCTTTGTTTATCGAATCAACTGCAAATACATGTAATAGGAATGATTCATCACCTGTCTCCGATATCTGGAAAATTCTACTCCCCCTACGACAAATAGGAGAAAACAAAGAAAGCTATAAAACTGAAGTGTCAAAGTCGTGTGATCACAATTGATATGATTATGAACAATAAATTTCGTTCGAAACGTCATCCAGTAAATAATACTGTCTCACTGTTTGATATGCCTAATAAACAAACTAATATGGAAGTAGAAAATGAAGTTTGTATTTTCGTTTTTTATGTTTTATTGAAAAGAACCAGTAGATGGAAGAATACGGAGAAGCGTACACCTTAAACTTACATCAGATGGTAAATATATTCACTTTCTGAGTCTGTCGGATCTGCCACCCAAATGGTGGGTGTTTAGTTGACCATGATTGAGTTGTTTTATCAGATACACTACTCAGCAAACAACTTGGCAGTATTCGTGGTCTACCAAGAAGAAATGGCGATCCGACGAAAGGTTTCCATGAACACATGAATTAAGCAAGCGCAAAATCCGGTGTGCCTACAATCCCGAAATTATTAGTATTCCTGGGATCAAAACGTGAAAATTAATTAACACTAAGACTGTATCACAAGACAACAGAAGAGCTGGATGCATCATTTTTTTTATTCCGGATTAAGTAAACCTTATTCAGTTTAAAATGACACGTTACTCATTTGTAGAGCACGCGAAAAGAGAATTCGCATTTCCAGTAAATTGGCCTTTCCATTTGAAATGAATGAGAACACCGAAAATGATTTTCTGATTTTCCTACTGCGTAAAATATACCAAATGAAATATAGGAAATGTGGTAACATATGCAAAAAGCAGAGAGAATACATAATTTTGATTTTAAAATACATTAATTAAATATTATGGTCCAAATACCTCATTGTTTGATCACCCTCTGAACTATTATGTGATACTTTCATCCTCTGGTATCTTTCACTGTTACAGTTAATCGCAGTATTGTTTCTATTAAAACTGTATACAAACTCTTTACTTATATTCTTGATAAACTAAACGAATCCATTCTGTAAATTATTTATCATATTTAATATAGACAGATCGATTCGTCTAACAACGTCTGAGTGATGGTGGTTTATCAATGTTCACATAAGAACTGTTAAACTTGTTTCTAAGACATATACGTAGATAGTCAGGATGAATCTGACGTTACAATTTTTGCATAACTTCTGAATAGCATTTCATAGATTTTTGAGAGCACATAAGAAAGTATGTGGTGTGGCGAAAGCAAATATATGAGCAGCGTAGATTCAAGACAGCTGATTGAAATGGAGCATCATTAAGACATCTTGGCTTCCTTCAGAATCATAGACGAGCGAGAAGGCCATTATTATCAGATGACAAAAACTTGACTTTTATAATCAGAAAGAGGCTGCTTGATAACTTCTCCGTTATACTGAGTGGATTATTTCATGTTCTATTACATGTTAAATTCTGGTCAATTCCCACCACTATATACGTTGTCTTTCATTCAGCGTCATGCAACATATATCTGATATCTAACCAAATGAACTTAGCTCTCTGATGAGTGTCAACTAGCACGAAACTTAGGTCCAAGGCTTCCTGCCGATTGCCTCCAACCATCTAATATCATCAAATAAATGTGCACCGTGATAGCGAGCTACATTGCAAACCTGACTGATAGAATTCAGTCTGCACCAAAGAAATGACTAGACGCATAACACTAGTTACTAGTGTCCAATTAGAACTTAGCTCTCATTACATTTATTTCATATTTCAGTTGCCTATCAACAATATTCCGGTGACATATGTGATCTTATAGTTTATGCATCTCAATGCCTTCATTGTTACGCTTTGTCCACACAAGTTTTGTTTGACCACATTGTATTTGTAACTGAAAGTGTACATATATTTCATATTTTGCTTACCTACCAATTTGATTATTCCTAATTTTTATTTTACATTTAATATGCTCTTTATGGTAAAGTATGTTTAATCGTAAGATACCTATTGACTTTTATTATTTTGATTATATACAGGCGCTGAGAAACCAAAGAAATAAAGAATGGATACGTTTAAGTCTGCTCAAATGTGTGCCACTGACTTATTTATACAAACTGTAGTAGCAGAAGAAATAAGTGAAATGGTTTTAAAACTCACTTATTATTAGAATGAACAATTAATAAACACAATAGAATAAACCACAAATTCATTCATGTGATGGTGTTCATTATCAGTGAGTTGTATGTATCTTTGTTTACGAAATCAGTGAAGACTCTATTTTTTTTTATTATCTGCAATCTTAGATTAGAAGCATTTTGAAAGCAGACAATAAAATTGATA
Organism: Trichobilharzia szidati; assembly: GCA_944472155.2. Classification (NCBI taxonomy): domain Eukaryota; kingdom Metazoa; phylum Platyhelminthes; class Trematoda; order Strigeidida; family Schistosomatidae; genus Trichobilharzia; species Trichobilharzia szidati. The sequence goes on along the minus strand of OX235277.1, from coordinate 19,088,696 downwards.
AATTGTGTCAAGAGTGTGCTGAGATTTAATTATAGAAATAATTGTTGAGAGGAGGCGACAGCTTGTAAGCTAAAAACAAAAAACAAAAATTTAAAAGTTGTAAACAATCATAAGTTTCATTCAGTATATAAAGGCAGTTGGAGTTAGTAAACACTTTGATCATAATGAATTTCTTGAAAGAACTATTGTTACTTATCTGCATCCCATGCATAATCTATGGGGGCCAATTGGGTAAGCTGAAATTGTGTGGTATCGCATTTTATCTTTCATGTATAATATTAAACTTCTATGAGTTTAGCATTATTCGGTCGGATTGCATGTTTAAGAAGTTCGTATGAAGACCATCACAGTTCAACTTCATTGAAAATAGTCAAATTTCATGTTGGTTATATTCTGTGGCGGCGCCTGCGCCAAGTGTTTGAAACATGCGGAAGCACTGAAGTGAAATTGGTGATGGGAAATTGAATCTCATTTCCCATGTTGGATGACATAGTTGTTCACACACATTTCTGAGTAGTGAACGTTTGTACTACTTTTTTCAGTTTTCGAGTAGACATGTCTATTTGCATTGTTCTGTGTTTTAATCGATGCTGTATGTGTAAGAAGAAACGATAACACACTTTCTATTGCTCTCATTGAAAAAGATCGGTGGTTTTGGTCTTGATTGTGCATCTCCATCACCAATTTCTCCTTATTCAAAAACTGATTTTTTGACATCACTGCTTCTGTCTGTTGGAGCTTTTGTTTCGGACTGAAAATCTTTCAATCTGTTAGGCAGCATGAAGTAATTCATCCTTGAAATCCAGGTTTTCTGGAGTAGTATTTCTGTCAATAAAACGTATGTTTAATATTTAACGTTCAGCAATAGATGAAGGGGTTTCTGAATTACTCCATGGTCAACTATGTCAAAAACTATTCCTAACTCTGCGAAAATGAGGTGAAAACTTGAATGTTATACCAAGCTCTATACGATGATGCTGCTCATTGATACCATTTCAGTCCGCTCACTAATTCATATTTTTGAATCCAACCTTCTCCAGGAGAATTCAACCTCTCTACAATGACACTTTATATAAGCTTGCTTGAGACGAACATTGGCGTGATTCAACCACAGAAATTGCAAAGATTGATGCTGTGCTTCTCTGTAAATTTCACCCGCTTACCTGCTTTTAGATCAACAGGCAAATTTACCTGCATCCATTGCTTCTTAAGCACTGGTGTTCCATTAATAGGTAGAAGTATTATCATTTGATTAGTTGCATGATTGGGTCGATGATAGTCATTTCAAGTTTCATTTCAGCACAAACATTTGTTGTATATATTTGCAGTCCGAATATATTTCATGAATATTCGGTATATTTTAAATTTAAATATAAATCATATTTGACGTTTCTGTACAAACAATTCATGCTTGTGAAAGAAATATAATATATCTATTATTTTTTACCACTATTCGCGTATCAAAAGGTGGTAAGTTTTCTGTTATATCTTGTGTATTATGAAATGTGTACCAACTTTGAAAGATTAGAACAGAAACGCAGTATTTGCTGTTATTTTGTGCCTCATAACTTTTTCTCAAACATATAAGTTGACTAAGAAACTAAAAAAACTGGGTTATTCTCTAACAACAAGTAGTTGAATCCAGTGCTTTCAATAAACATATTCCAAAATTTAATTTGAATGAAATTTTCCAGTTTGAATTGTGATATTTTGTAGAGTTTACAGACTGTGTGAATACTCGAGCGCTGTTTGACAGCTGCAGATTGTATCTTACAACTAAAACTGATCATCGGTCATCACGAACCTATTGAAATCTGTTTGTATAGTATAGTTTGAAATGAAATATCGATTGGAGCTATATGTGAATGTAACCGTACTACATGAAACACTTTTTTGGGCTACTATTTCTGTGTGAAATGTTCAGTTGTAATCTGAGTTACTGAGATGTGTTAATCAGGTGATCATTCTGTTTTTTCATATAATTGAACAGCAAGTAAGTTTAGTATTATTCATCTCAGAAAAACTTTATTATATTACCATGAAATACGGAATCATGTTGCTATTAGTGCACGAGTTGTCATAATATTAATCACATATCAGTTTGGATACATTGTTGAACATCTCGGTATTTAGAATGAGACAGCCGATTCAGACTTTCGGCTTTAAGCTAACCGATTATGTGGTGTCAGTTCTGATCAAATTAAATAGGCTTTCATTATTCTATCATCTTGTTTATGAGAACAGCATTGAAGATGTAGCTATTTGCGAAAGAATTCATTCTATCCATAGGTGATATTTTTGCTGTCATTGTCAATTAGATAACGAATGAGTCGTTTTATCTGTGATTTGAGTATCCACTGACGTTTCAGCAATCAACTCAGTCATTTGAAAGCTCATATCTCCCCACTATCTTGCCATACATGCATTTAAAATGGAGATAATTTTATAGACGTGACGGAATTTTCGCTGCTCAATAAGCTCTGATGGCATTAGAACAATAGGGTTGCATCCCACTGTATTTATTATTTAACGTTTATTTTCAAACAGAAATGCTCACAGACACTCACCAATCTTCTTAGCTTGCCACTACAAATCGTGTTATTGACTGTTCACAAGACAAATTCATATTTCACATTTTTTCAATCGTTTTATGTTTTGTTAGGATTTCAAAGTATCGTATTCCCAGGAGAATTTACCAGATAGTTACTTGTCACAGTATTTTATGGCTAGATACATGATTTAATTTCTTAATTTTGTATTGACAGCCGATTAATATATTGTTGAATTAACACTGCATATTTTCAGCCTATTATAGTGAGTAGTAATTTTTTTGGTGAACTACTGCGACTAGGTATTATGATATTTTTAGTGAGCTAAACTTAAACACCTGGTGATGTGAATGGATGCACCGTAAATGTTACAACTTGGTAAACGTTAACACTGCAGGGGTCTTTGTCAAGTCCTACCCAATAAAATGATCAACAAAATAAATCAATCATGAAAAACTTATTTCGCTACACTCAAGAGTCTTTATTCGCTGTCAAAAAGAGTCGCGAACATATTTTAAGTTTTCATTTTAGCAGGGCGACCATTGATATCAAGTGTGCCTCAGCTGGGGATTGAGCCCTGGACCATGTGCAAGGTTTCCGAGCGTCCTAGCCGCTGTTACAACGACGCGTGGTATGTCTGATGTCAAGGAGCAACATGTGTTCTATTCTCAAGCTGAAATTTTTACTCAACTCAGTAATTTTATTGATTTCTCCTTTGTTACATCTTCGTTGCTTTATCATCCAAGATAAGAGAGGCTATTCGAATCATTTAGCAGTCGATAGCTAGTCTACTGTGTCAAACAAACTATAGAGTTTGTGGACCACACAAAGGTCAGGCTGCATAACTGTCCCTCAAATTATGGTTTTCTGTGTTCGGTGGAAACCAATAAAGTTAAAATGTCGAAGTAACATGACCACAAAATTGTCCACCTCTGTAGCCAACGCCAGAAAATGTTGGTTCTAATTTCTGCCCCACAATATAAAAGTTAGTAGATTTACTCTGCTCATGTTTTATCATAGAGTGCGTTTATTAAGATGAAGTTGAGCATTAGTTTACAAAAATGTAACTAAATAATACTTTCAAACTCCGGAAAATTTGTCATGTATGAAAGGACGATGTCACTTTCAGCAATTTTTTAAGTTTAGTAAACTTCCAACAATTTATGGTAAAATTTTGACATTATAATTTGAGAGGGAACAGTGTTTCAAGACAACTTCACATTCAAAAGTATGATGTAGCCAAATATTTCACAACGACAGTCGGAAGTGGTTATTTGTATGAACTGAATATGAACTCTGAAATCTTTTTGGATGATTCTGAAGGTGATATTCTAAGGTTATCAAATGAATCTGATACTTTTGTAGAAGAAAAGCATCAGTTCTCCATTTTATGTAATTTCATCCTTTAGAGGTATTATCGCTATTTGCCATATGTGTTCATATCAAGTTATCCTGGCGATAACAGAAGCTTTCAAGAAAGCTAAGTGAACTTTCAGAGAGCATTTCGGTTCACTGAGTGACAGTTCAGGTTTTTATCTAACTATTAGAGCGAGATATAATATGTTTGTGGAAAATAATAAGAATTCGGTGCATCGGTGGGATCTGAAAAAGTGTTTCATTTATGCTCATTGTGGCCTACTCCGTCAATAAGAATCATCAATGACCGATTGCATTATTTTCAATCTGGTAACCATATGCATTTGTCATATTGTCAGCTAACGAGGAAGGCAATAGCATAGCATGTGCAGCACATGTGATAGTTACTCTAGCATATGGAACTTCCTTCCCAGCGTAATACTCTGCATTTAACCCCATAATTACTCACCATATTCTACTGCTTAATGTGTGAGTGAGAACAATTGTGGTGTAAGCATCTAGCCTTTTCAAAACTACTCTCAAGAACCAAGTCATCAGTCGTAAAGAAGGTGTCGGCGAAATACCAGTCGGTGACATTCCTGAAGACACTTGTTTCTTAGCTGTAATTTCCTTAACAATCAATCCAACAGTATTGATTTAATTTTTAGAATAAGTTAAGTAATTAACACAACCAACCTCTATATTCTTAAACTAGGAGTCACCCACGTGGAACCACCTTACATTTGACAAGAGAGAATAGCACGCGTAACATACTGTGGTTCTTGCACAAGATTTTCAGAAGACTCAGCACATTGTCAGCGTATCCAATAAGAAAGAATATGTCATACAGAATAGAATGAGCTCCATAGAAACTAGTGAATCCGTTTGGTGTGGAATTTGATCAGGATAACATTTATGAGTACATCAATAAAACTAAATGAAAATGCAGATATCCGGCATCCTTGGCGAACATCATTGTTTAAGGCAATATCAGATAGTAAGTTTCTATGTGCTCTTACTCGTCTCGGTGACCCTTACACGACCAGACTTTTCAAAGCGTTTGTTTCTTCTGAAAGGCGCGTAATCTGCACAGTATACTGAACCCTTGGTTTTAAGATTATACATTGGCAAAGCTGATTGAATTATGAATGCCATAAAAAGATATGTTTTCTACCTTATAAGATGAGATAATTGGAGATTTGTGCCGGTTAAATGGGGTTATATCAGGTGCCTTCAAAATAAGCAGTATGTTACTCCACTTATCTATCGATTCATCATCACTATCTTTGGGTGCCTCTGTAACCAGTTCATAATTCCCTGCTTCTTAGTCTGGTCACTGAATATATTCAGCTTCTGTGGCCCCATTTATGTTTCCAGGATGGATGCACACATCCTCATCATGTGGGTGTGGCTTAGTAGGTGACATTGGTTTTTCTTTTTTTCTAGTTTGGTCGCTCACCACAGTATTTATTGCAACACTCTTGTCGTCTATCCTAAGATGTAGTTTAGGAGCTGTGTATTCCGAAAATCTTTTCTGTGACCATGGACATTTAGTTAACTATTTCCGTCAACAAGATCAATAGGTTATCTAATGACTCTCAAGATAAACAAGCAGAATTTTAGAAAATCATGTAATGGTGAATATAATTGCAGCCTGACAGTGTAGTACGAATTTCAGTCAGACTTTTTCCTGTGAGAAAGTGCTTTTGCTTTTATTATTTTGTTAAACATTTCATGAATACTAACATGAACATTTCAGATGAAACAGTTTTTCAAAAACAGTTTCAAAGGATCTTGTGAACGTTATTAGTCATTAGATAAATCATCATATCAATAACCGGTTGACAGTACAAATGAAAATAGATTCATATCTTGTATGCATCTACTGGTTATGGATGCATTTCTTCATTAGAAATAAGAAGTGGGATTGCTGAGACTGTAATAGCAGTTATCAATAGCCGTATATTTGTTAAACGAAACCCTTATCAAATTTATGATTTTATTAAACATTTCATCCGTTATTAGCTTGTGAGTTCATGTATCATATTTTTCGGCAGCTGATGTTATTTTACTTGTTCATGTATCATATGCAATTTGTTTCCAAAATTAATTCTCAGAGATGTTTAATGTACAGAATTCGTCTTTCACATGATATCCAGATGGCTGAAATCGTTTGCTTTGAATATTCGATTCAGTTCGGTTATCGTATAGTGAATCCCATTTAACCTTCGAAAGAATAGCGTATTATTGGGTACATCATTAAAACCCTTCCGAATATGTCACTTCACCAGTTTACATCTACCTATCATTTGAAATGCATTTTGACCTGGATGCATATTGTTAATCATTCTGTGTGCAGTTTCTTAGGAAATGTTAATGGCACTAAGCTAATAGTCCTATAGAACCAAATGATGGACATGGAATTCAAAAGCGTCAACCTCTATGACATGACTTGCATCTAATATACATCGCAGAACACTGAACTTTTTAAAGAAATGGTTATCTGGACAAAGTCAATATATGATTTCGGATTGAAATTTTTAAAAAGATTACGTCCCCATTTCCACCAAACATAATGCAATCAAAAGAAATCATGTCTGAAATTCGCCTCTAAATACCGTATTAGGCTAACAGAATATAAATTAGTTTGTTAATAAAAAGTTAAACATCTATTTTAATCATTGAAATTATTATTATTTCCTTTAGTTCCTAGAGGAACATAGGGCTTCAGCCATGCGTCTCCATTGCGTTCGGTTCTCTGCTAGAGTTTTCACCTGGCTCCAAGTCTGCCCATACGCTTTCAATTCTTCTTCACATGATCTCCTCCAGGTCACCCTTGGACGACCAACTCGTCGCTTCCCTTTCGGGTTCCACTCGAGGGCTTGTCTAGTGATGTCACTTGCTGGTTTCCTCAGAGTGTGGCCAATCCATCTCCATTTCTTCCTGCCTATTTGTTTCACAATCGGTTCCTGGTTGGTTCGCTCCCAGAGATCCCTCCCTGTTGCTGATCCTTTCTGGCCATCTGATCTTGAGTATTGAGCGAAGACAACTGTTAACAAAGGTCGGTAGTTTGTTTGAGATGCTTTTTATGACGCGCTGGCCTCGTTTCTGATCCGTATAGTAACACTGACTTCACAATGGAGTTGAAAATCTGGATCTTATTTTTGATGCTGAGTGCTATTGACCTCCACACAGACTTGAGAGTAGTGAAAGCTTGTCTTGCTTTTCCGATTCTTGCTTTCATATCCTCGTCAGTTCCGCCTGTAGTTTAAATAATGCTTCTCAGGTAGGGTAGGTAAAATAGGTCGTTTCTTTCAGGTTCCT
>OX235277.1:19005077-19080974 GCA_944472155.2 Trichobilharzia szidati | reverse complement strand
ACATGTAATCTCTTGCTTGTCACCCACTATACGTATTGCTCAAATTCACAACATTATGTCATGAGATGAGCCACTGATGCACTGCCAGCCCGCTTCAAAACCAACAGAATATCACCTTATGCCCTGAGAAGCCTGAGTAATGTGTTCTGCATCTACCAGTGATGTAAACTTGTTTCGACACTTTTGAAGTAGCTGTCATACTATGTATATATTATTTCACCTCGAGTTAAACAATATTATTTTCGAATACATGTATAGGTCATCCAATGCAGAACCAGTATTTTACTATTTCATGTAATATAAGTATGTGTCATAATGAAGATATTTTACTAGTTCATCACAAATATCATTGACGAAGACTATCTATATTATTTGGCAAATATTTTTAGTCTCACACTCATCGTTTCTGAAAGCACTCCTTCACCTCTTTAAGTTGGTTATAAGACTGATAAAGAGGAAAGGTTAGGCATGAGGCTAGTAACCACATCCCGTAAAAGTACACACCGTTGCTACGGAAACTTAAAAGCTCCAGCTTGAAGCCCTATGTTCCACTGAGAACATACAGGAATAAACAAAATACTCATCATTTCTAAAAGCTGTAAATACTTCACATTTTATTAGTTCCTGCAGGTCGAATTTGTCTCAAGAAATCACTTTCCTGGAATTTTGAATGTCATTGCTTGGAGACTATACAGTCCAACAAAAAGCCCATATTTCAGTCAACAAACTGAAAAGAATGATCACATTCATAGTTTCAGAGATCGACTGACTGAGTTTCAACTATGTGCGTGAGAAAAGTCAACAGCATGAAAAAGCATGGGAGTTAAATGAATATTGGAGATCACAAACAGTGAATGTATCTGAGCCATTCAAAGTGATTTTGAGCTGTGACAACAGCAGTCTCCTATTATTTGTCTTCAGGATCCTTTGAAACTTAACCAGGGATCTAACAATTTACGTGGCTCGAACCAGCTGCCAAAAACATCATAGAATGGTTTGACTACTCCTACCCCTTTTCTTACCTAGTTATATACAGGCTAACATTGTTTATCAAGGAAGAGGGTGCCTTGGCATACATAACGCATTTTCTAGCCAACTTAACCAATACAGCTTCACAGGCTCATCTACTGATCTCCCCTACTCACTCTACACTTGACACCTGACCTCAGTAGTGCTTTCTATATTTCACCTTAAGACGTGGGATAGAATGCGTGGCTTTGGTCGAAGACATTTGGCCTTTTCACATCTCCAACTTTCATTGGTCATAATTTACATTGAGCTCTCAATAAAATACTATTTGCATTATTTTACCAGATTGGCGAGTATGCCCGAGTTGTCAAAATGAATTAGGGAGATTATAATCAAATTGTTGTCAGCTTAGGATTCAGTGGACTGCAAAAGTTTATCATTGAAACGTTCGTGTCAAAATACACGAAAATACCGTATTTAAACGTTGCGTGATATAAGAATAAAAATAATTTTAAAAAAATGTTGTAGAGTATAATTTCATTATGGGTAAAATTTTGTTTCGATAATATCTCACAGTGTTACACAGTAATATTTACTGATGACGTTTCGAGCACAATTTATTGCTTATAATTATATAAAGGTGTGTCGCGTGAGCTTAAGTTCCATGGCGATCAAACCTGTGTAGAGCCGTTTTCGGAGTGAAGAAGAGGCAAGACAATCAATACCTCACTATGGACACCTGGAAACTAACAGATGCGAAGAGATTGATGAAACAGAAATGAACTAGTTCAAAAATGGAAAACAGAAAGGGAGGTTGAGTTCAGTGTACATCGCACTGAATAATTGAGTGTAGGAGGGCGCTAAGAAAGACAAAAGACTGTTCTGGGACACATATGCAACTGAAGCAAAACAGACCTCAGAATATTATACCAGGTAAACAGGTCTCTATCTAGAAACATTTAATGGGCTGTTCACTTCAAGCGATACCCGCATTCACTTTAGAAATACTGCCAACAGAAACAGAATTACCAATGGAGACCAATCTTTCAACGAAGGCGAATTCCTGAATATAATCAAGATACTAATGTCCATGGAGGTATGGGTACTGGATGCAATTCCTTCTCAAACACAGATCGCCTCGAATATGGTCATTTCACTACTGCGAAAAGAATGAGAAAAAGAATAGGTACCTACTGATTGGAAGAAAGGTTAGCTTGTCAAACTATCAAAGAAGGGTGACCTACGACTTTGTAAGAACTGATGAGGAATCATGATCACGTCCACGCCAAATGATATACTAAATCGCTTTATCCTGGAGAGAATAAAAATACGTTTGATACATAACTCCGTCCAGAACAAGCTGGATTCAAGAAAAGCTAGTCATGTGCAGATCAAATAAAACTCCACGCATCATCATCTAACAGAATAAACAATGACAGTCAAATAACTACCTCAATTTCATCGACTTCGGAAAGGCCTACGAACACGTTGACTGTCAAGTAATTTTTAGGCTACTTCAACACTTAATACACCTGGCTGTGTTTTCCATTGTGAATCCTTTTAAATAGACCATCTTTAGCAAACTTATGCGACAGCTTTTTGACAACGGTGCATATCAAGTGATCAACACCGGGAAATTTAGCTAGGTCTTTTATGTGAAAGACAAGGCTGTCTACAATCACCTATGATATTTTTCACTGTATTGGACTGGGTTATGTGGAAGATTGTGAAGAGCGAGAAGACAAAAAGTAGATGAACCTATAATAGGACTCTGAACGATCTAGATATCTTGGATTATTTGTCTAATGCCACACAAACTCCATGACCTGCGGGCTAAAATCAACAAACCGGTAATATATGAGGCAAAGACAGAACTTATAGTGGGTAAAGAGAAGACTAAATTGATGAGGTTAACCAATCAACAACAATGGGCACAAATGACCATCTAAAAAGAAAACTGAAAGGCGTCACTTCCTTTATTTATCTAGTGAGTATCGATTCAATTATTGGTAGCACACGAGATGATGCCTTAGCCAAAATCGGAATGAAAGAGCAGACCTCAACCACTCTGTATTTAGTTGGGAAATCTTCGTCAACAGCTGTCTTCAATCTGTATTGTCGATCAAATGACCGGAAAGAACAAGATGCAAGAAACTATGCTACCAAATGGATCAAGAATGAATTGCTCAAAAAATATAAAGAATAAGATGCAAATAAATTGTACGATCTCCTTGGTGACCATCGAATGCCAACGTACGCTGAGCCCTCGAGTCCAGCGAGACTAATAATTGGTGAGTTGGGCTCCTGAGGGTGACATAAAAGAGTTTTCAGGGAGTAGATAAGAGGCAGTGGGCAATCGTGACGTCAGTTGAAGAGGACTGCAGACAATATGACATAACTCGTCTTTATTGTGTCCGCGTTATTTAACCTCATGAAACATCTTAGCTATATTGTGGTGAGAGCTGTCTACCAGCCAAATTGGTAGACAGTAATTTACGTCAATATTTACGTTCCCAAGATTGGTCCTGTGTGTTTGTTTGCTTAAATATCCATAGTAATGTACATGAAAATATATAAATATGCGTTGATTTCCTTAATAAATGATCTGTTGCCTGACTCTTGCCTTCTGTCGTTACAATATTGCGCACAAAAATGTGAATAGCACATGTAACATTCACTCTCTAGACAGAATGAAAAATTTGTTCACGCTGTAATATTATCTATGTAAAGTTGCCTGTTAGGTATTATTCCATTACTTTTCTTATATATTTTTCTAATAATTAAATAATTGTAGGCGTACGTACTCCATTTACATATTATTTCTCCTATTGTTGATGCCTGTAAACTGGATTCCCTCTTGCAAAAGCAAATATATTATTATACTATAATTCCCTAAACGTCATTTAATTACTTAATTAAGTTGAAAGTAGGATAAGATATTTCAAAAAATTAAGACAAATTCGCGAACAATATTATTGTCATTGTGCATATCTTCAGAATTTAATCCAGTTGGCATATGAAATTTTAACCACCGGTAGTGATATGCTAAGCATTGTTAACTGTGGATTTCGTACTAGCGTTTTACAGTCTGAAGAATCATATTCTCTAATGCTGTTACTGATAACAATGCTCCTCTTTCATTTACTAATGGGATTTCCTACATGACCCCTTCTACTGCTTACAATATCGATACCAGAGATTACATTAATATTCAGAAAGTCTTGAAAAGTTATAGGTAGTTGCAGCAAGGTGAAACAATGAAAATAGAACTTTCACTAGAAAGTGAAAGGTTTGTAGTGTGAAATTAGCCCAAAGCGTCCCATACTAACTCTGACAGTATTCCAAGAAACAGGAATCAAGACAACTCCAAAGCATTCATCAGAGTTATGAATATGTGTTGAGATTACTTAACAGAGGAATAAAATAGGAAGGCAAGTGGGCATTCCATCAAGAAATGTAGGGAAGATGCCGTGTACAATCCCGAAGACATTTTGCCTGTTTATCAATTCCGATCAAATTAGATGAGTTTCAATTGCATTTGCAAAATACTCATATTTGCGCTAACCCAGTAAACGCATGTTCACCACAGAATCTCATGATAGACGAAATAGATTGCTCTGCTATGAAGCTAGGGCAGTCATGCTTCCAGAAACAATCCAAATTAAAAACGTGCATTCGGACAATTAAATACTCACAAGCTATGTGAATAAATTTGTCTTTTATGTTTAGTTCTTCATGAACATTTTGCCTTATTACACAAGGGAGGGAGAGATCTACTATCTCGTGGTGATATTATTATTGTCGAAATCACCTTGAAATTTTTAGGTGTATGTTGAAAATATAATTGACGAATTTCACGGTTGTTTTCGACTGCAACAATGCAGGGTCAGGGTTCTAAATTCTCTTTAACACGTCTCTCAACAAATGACTCATTTATGCTGGTTTGAGGACTGCCTCAATCACTAGGCTGCCTAAATTTCCACTCGGTATAATGAATGAACACCTCTCCATTTCTTATTGCTTTAATCATGTAAGCATGTTTTTGGATCGCTACGGGAACTCGCGTACGTCGGTGGCACAGCGGTAGAATACGTGCCAACCGCGCATGTGATCCGAAGTCCAATCCTCGACCGACACACTCCTTTACCTTGCTAAGCCAGTATTAGGACTGGTAAAGAGGGAAGATTGAACATGAGGCTAGCAACCCCATACCGCAAAAGTAAATACTACTGCTACCGAAACTTCAAGCCTCTCGCTTGAAGCCTAATGTTCCACTGGGAACGTAAAGGAACAAAAAACACACTAGAGTGGGTGGGATATAGTTATATTTCTAAAATCCAATATAGGTAGGTGGAAAGAGATAATGATTATTGAATCCTGGTTCATCGAATAATCTACACCCAGCACGTGCAATAGAAGTGACTCAATGCAAATACCAAAGATACGGAAGACGTTACCACTGGGAACGAAAAGGAATAATCGATAAAATAACAGGAACAATTTTGGTTTCGTGTAATGCAGAAAACTTTTCAACAGAAATTAAGAAGTAATATCGTAGAGATTTGTATATTACTTCTGATGGATTGACTTATCGTCACATGATGTACTTCCTAGTGCCACCATACTTGAAGATCCCTATGAAGGTTATGTATTTTGCAATATAAATACGTTTTAAATTCTGACATATGTTTATGCATTGTCTAGAATAAAGTCGTTACTGTTATATTACTATCAGTACAATTCACTAAGTAGAAAAGAGCTACCTCTTTTCTTTGAGTTACAATTTACGAAAAAGAATGAAGTCGAGAATATTATTTAACCCACTGAGGTGGATAGTGACAAAATAAAGAAACGTCGATTTAAAAATACGTTATAGATGGACTAGAAGACATTTGACTGCATCACCAATTAGAAGGTTTTATTCGATTCTTTTGATTTCAACAGACTCATTCAAACTGCATAGATTGCTTTTAATGCATTTGAAAACTACAGACTTCGAGATGCATCAAAACAGTATATCTTCATGAAACTCCATGATTCACTCTGATGCGCAACTCAAATGTACTGCGTTTCGGTTTCACATCTCTGGAAGCCAGACTTTTGAAAAACTAGAAAGTAGTTTGAAAATCTTTTCAGTTATCTCTTGTTTAAGATCATTAGGCTAGAAGTTAAATAGGCAGTCATCCAGTGTTTGCTCACAACTATTTAACTCCAGAGTTCACTAATATGGGGACCATTGTTCGCCAAATACACAGGCTTAACTTTTCAAAGAAAATTATTCTAATTCAAACTATATAAGCCGTTAAAAATGTAAGTGAATTATTGTAGACTAAACAAATATTTCAGTCTATTTTGTTGATAATCGTCTTGCATCTACCTTTAAGGCCCCTTATAAATTTGCTTCCAAATGTTATCAGTCTGGTCAAAATCTGCTAGGCATAGGGATTATTTTATAAATGTTGAAGTGATTACCCAAGGTCATCCATGATGTTAGACACATAATAAACTAAAACCGTACAAGATGGAGTTATCCAATGTGAGGACCGCAACATACTACACGTAAACTATTTAATTAACACGTTCAAGCATTATTATACTGGATTTACTGCCAAGAAATTGATTTAGTGTTATATGGTACAACGCGCACAGTGTCATAGAATAGCATTCAGCAACTGACTAACCTACTATTTTAGATGGACTGATGAGAGGATGAAAGTGGTGCTGTCACAGTTTTCACGGAATTTGTAAGTACAGGTTGGGGATCATTGTGTTAATCAAGAGGCGGAAATCCTCAGGATGAATGATAAATCGCATTCTCACCTTCTACTTTTCCTTTCGAGTAATACCTTCGATTTTTGGGCAATTATGACTTATTTTTGGCAGATGAATTTAAAGCAATTTAACAGTGTATAAGAATTTTCGCCCACATATTATATGATCATCATTTATAAACTCTGAATGAATATTTCACTAGTAACCTTTCTTGAAACGTACACTATATTCATGACTGATTGACCTTCATTAATTCATAGTGCTGACTACGTCCGAAGAATCATTGTCACTCACATATATTACTACTGTAGAAAAAGAATGTTGTCTAGTGAAAAGATAATTCAAAATTTGTCAAATGAATATATATATATATGATTTAACTTAAAAATTATGTAGTGAGAAAGAGTTACACTTTGGAAAGAGCTACTAACTTGTGAAGGAGAAACTAATATTTGAAAGTAGAATGGAAATGAAGTAATATGCTCCTGTTTTCCAGGTATCTGCTTTTAGGATTAACCACACAGAGAACTTGAGAACCATTTTTCCTTTTAGGAGATCACAGGGTAGCCACTGAATCTGCTTGCAACTTTTAGGTGATTTATTTATATGGGATCTATTTTTGCTATTTCCGTGTGTAACTATGAAGAAGTGTCTCGATTAAGCTATACTACATAATAGTTATTCGAGTATGAAGTTTAGTAACGTTTGAAAATCGGCTCACATATATGATTATTTCCTACATACATCACATAATATCAGAGTAAGCAGATCGATACAACGATGAGAATGAGTGGAAATTATACTAGCATACATTACTACTCACCGTTCTTAATCTCTATCCAAAAAGTAGATGACAGTATTGTGGTGATTGACAATTTCTATCTCTGTATTGTTTAAATACTTACTGTTGTTTGTTGTTATATTTATTATGTGATTTGAATATAATTCCGCCAAATACAAATTCTTAAATTCATCCCTCTCTGTGTTTTGGTTGAATTCCTGTAATTCGGTCATTGCGAAACACAAATACTATTATTACAAATAATTATCACAAGTATGCAGATTTATCACTTGCATGACATTTCCTAAAATGACGAGAATCACATATTTGATGAGATTTACATATTCTCAAATGAAGTGCCTGTCTGAGTGACCTCAAAATGACAGAGTAAATAACACATCTGTTATATCGATTCGTGGATGCGTGATCTCAACAGCTTGTGCAGTACAAACTGGATGATCCACGAATTTACTGATCAGTCTGCCGTTAATTTCCTCAGATACTTACTTTTACATTCTTGATCTGGTGTGTATGATAACAGAATATTAAACAGAATGATAAACTGCGCAATATGTATAAGTGGAACCGAAATTAACATCAGTATAGGTAGGAAATTACTAAATGACGAAAAATCATTCATTCAAAAACTCAAACTTATGGACAGGTTTCAAAAGTCTTTAGAACCTATTAACGGTGAGAACAGGAGACCTAGCTCTTCTATTGCGAAACATATTATAGAGACAGGATATAAAATTGACGTTAACAGATCGTTTAAACCTATCTATAAAACGTGTTTGGGGGAGGGCGTATCCTGAAGTTTGTGGAAGCCCTAGCAATTAGAAAGTTTAAACCACCTTTATGCGTTAAAATCAATCCTTCATCACATTAAACCTTCCTTGGTGAATTTTGTTTTGATACCATAACAAATGTACTCTGCTATTTGGTTTAGTGGTCTTCATTGTTATTTTGACCTTGAAGATGTCCTTTTAACTTGACCTAAGTAGTCTATTTTCTCACCTCTTACCTCTTTATTAATTTCATATATATTCCTATGACAAGTTCGTGTGTGGTGGATCAGGTTGTTCGAAATGTGTTGCGCAAATACATTACACGATTCAGACCAATTACGTCTTCTTATTGCTATATCTTAAAGTCATCCACTATTTTTAACTGCTTACAACGCTGTGAGTAGTATGAAACAATATCAGTAAAACGTTTGAGCATTGTGGATTCTTTCAATAGTCTACACACAATGATAAGTTTTGTTATTGGTAATATTTCGAGCAAAATTACTGCCCGTGTTCACACCACTGTTGGAATTGTTTTGTTCACACATTTATGATTTGTATTCATATATAGAGTTCATTATTTTTATTTTGCTCATTCATGTTTTTGTATTCAGAATTATATTCCAAGTTGTTGATAGTTGTACTGAGTCACCCTTGTTACTTGTATCCGGTATGACTTTAGTGAATATCGACTCAGTTATTAGTCTTTCTTTCCATTTGTTCATGTTAGTTTTTAGAATACACACATTATTCCAATAGATATTGTGGTTTTTCTCCCATTCATGTGCAGCTATCGATGAATTTTTTTCAAGATTCTTCTAAGCCTGTGTTCCTGTTGGTTGACCTTCGGTAAGGCGTTTATTTTCATTCACTCTTATTTTGAGTGATCTGGACGTTTGCCCTACATATTTAGTCGGACAGTCAGCACAAGATATTTTGTAAATCAAATTGTTTTTATCCATCATTTTTATGGAATCTTTCAGTTGATTTATTTTATTTTTGATTACATTCGTCGGTTAAAACGTTGTCAGAATGATGATATTTTTGAGGTTTCTTTGAATTGCCTTTGATGTACTATTTTTATATGGTATTGTGACTGTTTTTTTGCATTCATCCATCTTGTTATTCTCTGGTTTAACCTTCTTTTTTCTCTTTTTATATTATCTTTTATAAATACTTTTGGGTAGTTGTTTTCGAGTAGCATTTTGAATAGGACGTTTATTTCTTTACACCTTTTTCGTTTAAGTGAATAGGTAAAGAATAAGAATGAATGTGGAAATTGTATACGTCACTGTCAAGGATACTTTTATTCCTTTACGTTGCAGGGGGAACACAGAGCATCAACCTAGATTTTGAAGTTTCGATAGCAGGGGAGTGTATTTTTACGGGATAGGGTTGCTATCTTCACGTCCACACTTCCCTCTTCAATAGCCTTAAGACTGGCTTAGCGAGATATAGAAATGTGCCGGCTGGGGACTGGATTCAAAAAACCGATTGTGGTTGGCGAGCATTCTACCACTGGGGCACCAACGTATATTGTGTTAAGGATATTCTCTGATTATTTGACGGTTAAGCACGAATACACTACAGCGATGATATGAATGTGAATACGTTTCCACCTGCAAATCTGTAGTCATTACATGTGCACATCAGCTGATGGCATTAAATTGAGTAATGCATATTTCTTTCTTGTACTAAATCTTTTCATTTGTGACCAAATTTATAGCACTACTCAATACTAGTCAGTAGTATGAACTGAAATTTTAATTCCTACTTTGTGATTCTATTAGTCTGATTTTTTACGACCTTTTGAATAAAAATGCAGTAAGTGTTTCTATTGTGAATTAACAATTCGAAATATTTAAAAAAACATGCTGTCGATTAAAAAACCGTTGAAGACGTTTCTTTAGGCAATTTTATCATAATTAGCTGTACTAAGGAATATTTAAACACAATTGACACAAAAAGGGAGAGTAAAAAAATGCTGAAATATCCTAATTACAGTTGATGATAAAATTCAGTCCCTAAGAGGAGTTGAATTACAGTTACATACTATAGAAAATAATATTTTGTGGATCTCCTTATAAGTCCCTCCTGATATGTCAGTGTTTCTGAACGCAGTCCGATAGTGGGATGCTATATTGAACGACTGAACCACAGCTCACAGAGTCACGATCTAACAGTACGAAATTTATCTGAGACAAAGAAAGTAGGAACGATCATCTTCTCCTTCATAACCAAAGATCGGAATACTTGTACCAACAACACCTAATACTTTTAAATAAAAAAGAGGACAATCAGTTGTCTTGATCAAGAGTAGGTTATCATCAGAAATACAATAACTTCAAATCTTCATTGTCACCCGTATAATATCATCATGACAATATGAAATAACCAGAGTTCTGAAATGAATAATGCACAGAGATACAGAAACAAACACTCGACGTGGTGAGCGCCTATCTCTCAGATCGCTTCTCTGATAATCAGCGCAAGTAGAAGTGTCTGCATCTTCACACGAAAATCTTTATTTTGTAAGTACAGAGATAAACAATTTCATGTTCCTTTGAATCATTCTGAGGCCTTGATCTGGTGTACGTGTGCCACGCCCATTCATTATCCATCTCTTCACTATTTAGTATCTTCACGCTGCTTTTGTAAACAACAAACGACAAAATGTTGACTTCTTTGATACATAAAATTGGTGAGATAAGAGCATAAAAACAAAACACTGTTGACAACAACACCCATTTCTCAAGCGGCAACATTGATATTATGCGCCAGATCATGTCTTTGTTTTTTTGAATTTATTGATACTTAATAGGTAAAGAGATAAATTCTATATGTATTGTCAAAATGCATGCACATAAGGACAGATTTGTTTTCACTCAAATCGTTCTAATGTTTTCAATGATTTGAGGTGTACTTCTAAATTAGGCTTCAATCATCTCAAATTTATCTGTGCATTGTTTATTCTGCAGTAGAAATGAAGTTGTACTCAGTGATTTTTATACATGAATAAATATTGTGACATGTAGGCAACTGAATTGTATATGCATAAGTAGTATGTGTATTCGGAAGATCAATTTTTTATTCACGTCAACCATATTCACGCTTTAACTTAGTCTTCATGTAACTCGAGGATTTACGCTGGATAACCACTCCTCAATCTTTAGACCAGCGCACTAGGAAAGATAATCTGTTTTCTTAAACTGTAATTTCATCACAGTTGATGGTGTTTGTTGTCATATTCTCAGGTATCTCGACTGACCAGATTAACACGTCCCGATCTCATGATAAAACTGTCAGTAATTTTCTTACATGAGATACTTTAATTAGGAGAAATCCATGTGTGTAACAAATTTATTGCATTCAGAATTCAAGACTTTACCTACAGGCTAATGACACTTGCAGTAGCGAAAGTTCCGCTCTTCCATTCAATAAGAATCTTTGAAATGTTTAACAATCCTATAATTTTCAAAACAATTTGATTGATTTATTCATGAAACCGCGGCTAGTTAACTAGCTCGTTAGTTTCCTAGCCGGTCGCACGCTCAAGTAAAGAGGGAGGGTTGGGCGTGGGGCTAGCAACCCAACACCACTAAATCTTTCAAACCGATAGATAATCTTCAACACACAGAGTATTTATGAAAATTTGCAACATCTTCATTTGAATATTTTTTCTTTTGGTATCCGAGTCACATTTTGACTCGGTCTTTGACAAGCCTTCGGTAGTCCTGTTACTCGATCTTTTTCTTCTTTCGAGGAAAGGAAGTATCAGAATATTTACGTGAAATTTCCGTACAATATGGGAGACTGGGAATACTCTCCATGTAGACGACGGATTCGGAATTACAGCACAGAATCACCGGGAATCTGCGAAAGCGGATGGAATGTATGTGGATTCACAACATTGTTAACGGGATAGTCAATAATCTACTTCTGTCACTCAGAAGACAACCACGAACACACTAAGGGACTTGCTGTCATGATGTCACCAGTAGCAACCTCAGCCCTAATTCAGTGGAACACAGTTTATTTGAGAATCATGGCAGTAAGATTTAACTCCAAAGAAAAGAATGTAAGAATTATCCAATTCTACGCACAGTGCTACAAACAATGTCGAACAACGGAATAAGGAGGATTTTTACAGACAACTACAAACAGTAGTGGAAAGAATCGCAAATGTTGACATCGAAATCCTCATGGGTGAAATTAATGGCAAGCTGGGAGGAGATAATATTGAAACAGAACTCATTGCGCGTAGAGAGTCTCTCGCTCACAGGCGAATTATTCTCAGACATCTATACTTTCAATGATTCAGTAGTTGGAGGCATCATGTACGAGCACAAGAATGTACACAATGCAACATGCATTTCGCTTAATTTAGACACTACAAATCAGATAGATCTCATCTCAATACTGCTCAAGGAAGTGGAGACGCAGCTAGGTTGCTGAATATAAAGTGAAGAAGGGGAGCAGATGTGTGCTCAGACCATCATCTATTTCAAGTAACCTTCATGGTGAAGCTGAAATCCATGAAAAAAAGGTGATGGACCAAAATTTAAGTTCAGCATTCAGAAACTGAAGGACGAAACTACAAGGGATGCTTTCAATGCAGTTCAGATTAGAGCAAATACGGAGAAACTACCTGGCATCACAGAGGGAACCTGAGTGGAAGAACATTGGAACTCTCCAAAAGCGATATTAAAGGAGACGTATACAACTGTTCTAGGAAGAAAGAAGAGACAAGACAAGGAATGGCTGTCAATGGACAACCACCTGGAAGCTAATAGAAGAGAGAAGAGGGGAGAGCAAAGATGACTCAGTGCAAAGATGGACGACAAAAGGATAAGATGAGTCCAATGTACACTTCGCTGAATGAAGAAGTGAAGAAGAGTGCTAGGAGAGACAAACGACAATTCTATGAAACACTGTCAACTGAGGCAAAAGAGGCATGACGCAGGACACCATATTGGATAACCCAGTACATAGCTACTTGAGAAGAGATCAACCCTGATGATGAAACCAATCAAAGATGCTCAAGGGAACCTGACCACCAAGGACGAGAAACAAATGAAACAATGGGCAAATCACTTTAAACGACTCTTGAATGCACTACCACCGGCAACTCAACCAGAAATACTATGAACAGCACGCAAAGAACTGCCTGTGAGCACCACTCCCCCAACGGAAAAAGAAATCGTGAATATGATCAAGCTACTGAACATCGCCCGGGAAGACAGCAGGACTGGACGGAATTCCTCCCGAAGCACTGAAGATGGCCACAGAGATAACGGTAGATGTTCTCACTTTACTACTGCAAAAAGAGCGTAAAGAAGGAAAGGTGCCTACCGATTAGAAGAAAGGCTACTCTGTCAAGCTGCCAAAGAAAGGCGACTTATGCTTGAATCTGCATGAACTGGCGTGGAATGATGCTCTTGTCCAAGCCAAGTAAAATAGTAAGCCGCATCATCCTGGAGAGAATAAAGGATGCACTGGATACAGAACCTCACCAACCGGAACAAGGTGGATTCAGGAAAGGCAAATCATGTACTGGTCAAATTGCAACTATACGCATCATCATCGAACACAGTATAGAGTGAAGGTCAAACCTCCACCTCACCTTCCTTCATCCACTTCGAAAAGGCCTTTGACAGACAGCGTAGACCAAAAAAAAAATAGAAACTACTTCAACACTATGGTGTACCTCTAGTCTTTGTCAACCTCATTCAACAGGTATATGACAACGCCACGTGTTAATTGATCCACAACGGAAAACGCAGCGAGGTGTTCGAAATACATACAACAGCAAGACAAGCTGGCTGCCTACTATCACCGATGATATTCTGAATTGTGGTGGACTGGATTATGCGTCAGAGTGTGTGGAAGGAGAGAGAAGTCAGCAGTAGGCTGGGCCATCCATAAGAAGACTCTAGATCTGGATTTCACAGATTTTTTTTTCCTTCACGTTCGCCGGTGGAACATAGGGCCTCAAGCTAGTGGCTTGAAGTTTCTTCAGCACTGTTTATTTTACGGGATGGGGTTGCTAGCCTCATGCCCAACCTTTCCTCTTTACCAGCATTATTTCTGGCTTAACGAGATAAAGGAATGCGCCGGCTGGGGATCGAGCCCCGGACCATGTGCATGGTCGGCGAGCGTCCTAACCGCTATGTCACCGACACACGGGTTTCACTGATGATTTATGTATAATGCCACACGAACTCGAAGACTTGCAAGCGAAACCAACAAACTGGCTGAAGATGCAGCAAAAACATGACTGCTGGTGGACACAGAGGAGCTGATGAGGATAACCAATCATCAGCAACAACGACCAACACCAATCACCATCAACGAGAGAGATTTAACATAGGTTGCCTCCTTCACTTATCCAGCCATGAAGCATCGTTATAACTACAGGCGGAACGGACGAAGATGTCAAAGTCAGAATCGAAAAAGCAAGATACGCCTTCACAAACGTAAATCAGTTCCAAAATCTCCTGCACTGTACTCAGCTAACATAAAGAACGAGATTCGGATTTTCAACACCAATGTGAAGTCGGTTCTTCTATACGGGTAAGAAACTCTCACTGCGTGTCACGAAAAGGATTTATAACAAACAGTGAACTTTCGTCAACAGCGGCCTTCGCTGGCTCCATACTGAAGATTAAATGATCAGAAAGAATAAGCAACGAGAAACTACCGGAACAAAACAACCAAAAGCCAAACACTCAACAAATATTTAGGAGAAAATGGAGAATCCAACAATTCTCTATGTGTGAGTAAGACGTCTTCAAAACTTTTGCTACGTTTATCTTATTGAGAATGAGTGAATATGATACTTAAGTTGATCTACTTTCACATAAATGTTTTGTCACATAGAAACAAGTGAATCATGAAAGTCAATTGAACTTACTCATTTTACTCGATTGTATTATTGTAAAACAATAAAATTGCTTAGGACGAAATATTACTAACACAGTCACATAAATAACAATGATTATTATAACAGCTTTGTACAAATGGAGAAATAAATTCATGAGTGAAGTTGTATTATTATTCTTCTGGAAAACAATCTTCTGAGTTCTACTTATATACATGTTTTAGCGTTTTTTTATATAGACACTCAGATTTCCTGCAATAAGACATTAGCGGTTGTAATCCACATTCGCTGCATCAAGAAAATATCTAAATTTTTAAATTTATAAAGTAAACGAAAATTTCATCTTCGCCTAAGTCATTCTGGGGTTTGTGCTTAGTGAAATTGTGCCACGCTGATTTCATATCGACCTCATCAGTATTATCTGCATGCTGTTTTACTCAATAAGAATAATCAGACAGTAGGCGACTTCGGTAAACAAATATAGTGAGAAATGAAAACAAAATCTAAACACAGTAAACACACAAATCACATCATCCTGGCAGTTGCGTAGGCAATATGTATTCGATTAAGACATTATTAATTTAAATATTGTGATAAGTGATAAGTAAACAAAACAGCTCCTAACTTTACTAAGTTTAGGAGGAATAAATCATGAGCAAAACATCATTAGCGAATAAACAATAATGTATCCTTGTGTTGCATATTAAATGAATTTATTCTACTACTAATTAATACTCCACAACAGTGCTGAAATTTTATTATTCTGTCAGTGGAACTAGGAATTTATTTTAACGCAATATCCGTGACTCACTTGTCTCCACGATAGATTACAGTTAATTTTAAGTTCTCGATGGGTTTTCTATTGCATCTATTCAATACTAAGTTTGGTATATTTGACCTTAAATCTTTTCTGAGTCTCTAATTAAAGTTCTTTTGTGTGCTCGTTTCACTAAATTTTGTAGTGTACGTCCTCAGATGTTAACAGAGTCCTCATTCTAACAAAAATTGCTTTACGGTTGACAGAAAGGTTAGAAATTGTGAAATATTGAGAATTAGCGTTATATGTATGTTGCAAAATTATATTGTCGACAATAACTGAAGCTTCAGGAGTCTTTCCACCAGTCCAGCATAAGCCTTTCCCAAGTTATTCCTGATAACTGATGTGGACGTGTTCTTCTGGCGTCTTCCTTTATTCTCTGAATACTGACTTTGTATTTCTGTCGATGTCTAGTTTCTTTGAAGGCCTTGAAATCGGCCATGAGTCTTAGCTAAACTAGAAACAGTTCTGAAAATCTGTCTGTTCATCTTCTAAAA
Source organism: Trichobilharzia szidati (assembly GCA_944472155.2). NCBI lineage: Eukaryota > Metazoa > Platyhelminthes > Trematoda > Strigeidida > Schistosomatidae > Trichobilharzia > Trichobilharzia szidati. The sequence continues at coordinate 19,064,470 of OX235277.1, read as the reverse complement.
TTTGTGTCCACAATGCTGTTACTCAATCTTCTTGGGATTGAAATAGTATCATTCAGATTTTCGATGTTTCCATCTGATGAAATTCACCTTGTGGATAATCTTGTGCTTGTCCTTGCTTCCTACAACCAACTAATCATTACGCATGCGAAATGCTGGTTCTTATTTCTCTTCCTCTAGTTCGAAATATTTTACGATGCCAAAATGGATAAGAAGGCATGTGCAGCTGCTGAATCACTTTTAAGTAGTGAAAACATTCCACATTTTTAAAATGCAGCAGAAGCAATGGTGATTAGCCTACGTGGTTTGAAACAACTAGGGCTTGTTTAAATAATATAAACAGTAATGTTTAAAGCAGCTGTCGTAACGGTGTCGCCATCCCGTTGGTGGTAGCTTATGATGGAACTAGTCTGAATGTTTTAGTGAAATTGGGTTCTGTTTTTATTCTGTCCAACCCAAATAAAACTGTGTCTTGAAATCATTCTAGTAAATTTCGTCTCTATTTCTGAAGGTATCACTTAAATACATCTCCTATTGAAGTGAATTACTGTCATTATTATACTCGGTTAATTAAATCTCACTACTGACTGCATTTAACAAATTAGATTCTTTCCCTACATGTATGAAACATTTTCAGTAGTCAAGAGATATAACTAGTAATTTTAATATAAATGCGTGTAATAAAGCGAAAAATTGAACTCAACTTAAGAAAATAAAATGTAAGGACTCCTGAAGAGCAGTTCATAGGTTTAATCCGAGTCAACATACCTTATGATCAATCTGTTAAAGAAGAAGCCTCAAATCACCGCACCTTTCGTTTTGCATCACATTGCCTTCATAAACACACATGTGAGTCAATAGTGTTTCGTCTCTTCATACACCAGCAAGATTTAGATTTCAGTTTATGACGAATGAATATAGTATCATGCAAGGCCTTACTCAGTTTCAGTGACTTCAAAATATGGATTTTTTTAGTGGGCTTCATAGGATATTGAAGAAATGGAGAACGATAAATTTACCAAGGAAATAATGTGGTTAAAACGCTATTTTAGCCACATTTAGAAGCGTCTGCCATTCATATCCCTAAAATAATTACTACTACTATTGCTGGGGAAAATGCTTCACCACTTACATGGACATAAATAATCCCTACATTTACTGCCTAAAAATTCAGTAATTTCTTTTCATAACACCATTCGAAATAGCAGGGTTTATGCCACATAAATAACAGTTTAGTTTATCTAGTTAAGCATTTTTTAACAAGAAGGAATGAAATGTATAATATTCAAATATCAATCAAGTACTCATCATTGGCTGAAAGTTGTATATCCAGATGTTCTAGGGAGAAGTTACAACCAACGGTGTCCACAAAGCCAGATACAAACTAGTTGCTGACTATAGGCATTAAGTAGAGAGTGGACTGCATAGCGAATTCATGTACTACTAAAATTCAACTTGAAGTTTAAACTGTCAGTGAACCACCCTTGTGACTCAAATGTCATGGGTTCAATCCCCGGTGGGATCTTGAGTGCACACCGTTGAACAGTCAGGAAATTGGACTAAATAGGCGTTCATTAATCGTTAATGTTCATGTTTCTTCAAATGATGGTAATTAGCAAAGAGATAGACATCTAAATTCATTGAAATAACTACAAAGAACAAAATATGGATTAATCTCTGTTTGTTTATATGTTGGTTGAATGTCACTTCATATGTTTATCTGCTTACAAAATTTGTAAGCATGATTTATTTAATCCAGGGTTAAAAAATAACTATTTTGAATCAAGAGATAAAAGTAATAATTTATATTGCAAATTTACCGACATTAAATTAGAGAAGCTGTCAAAGCATCTTATAGAATCATAGGACAAAGTATCTTCGGAACCAATTGCTTAGGTTGTAAATAATAAACAGTTCTAGTATATAAAGAAACATGTTTCTTCAACCATTGAGCCACAATGAATATCTGCAAAGTAGTACTGGTACTTGTCTTTGTTTCATGCTTGATTCATGAAATCGAATGTGGTAAGTGGAAGATATTTAATTATATTATGTTTAGCATGCTTTATATGAATGATCTATGAACACAGCACTGCTGAGTAGATTTGCATATTTTAGAAATAAGGATTATTATCAATAACTTTGATAAAAGCCATAAAATTTCATGAAATTGATCATCAAAAGGATATACCAAGTAAAAATAGGATGGAATCATAAATAAGTAACTGTTTTAACGACAAGGGATAGACAGTAAGGGAAATTTCAAAAAACCTAGGGCATGAGACACTGAGAATTCCAATTCCTACTATAACAAGGAAACATGAAATTAGAACTAATTTTTAGAACATAATACTAAAGAATAACTAGTTAAACTTCATGGTATCCAAATTGAAAGTGAATAAAGTGTTACCCTAATTCGCACTACGTAAATTTTTGCGTTGAATAGACAGTCGAGAAGATCGTCTACAAAATGACAATGTTCTTCAGTAGATTATTTATTTGAGTAGATATTCAAGTGGTATGAGTATTTGACATGTCCATATACACAGTGAATGTATTGTCAGTTGTATCAAATAGCAATTTCATCTTTGCACAGGAATATTTTATGCTTATAGTAAAAGCATTACCTTACTAACTAATATTTACTTTTAACATCATATGTGTTTCAAAAGGCTGTAAGTCTACTATTCAATTTTGATTATGCATTTCACGGATTCTGACTTCATAGAAATGTAGATGTTCCTAGTATTTTTTATTATTTCTTATCTCCATAGATCTTCTTAAAAATCCGGCCTTATATAAGAATTGTGGAATACATACATATATATGCACATCAATTCAAAGACTGTCATCACAAAATTGTAGTCACCAGGTGAATGTGATTAGACAGTTCGAATTAAGATGTTTGATAGCGTTTAATGAATACTAACAAATTCAGTAGCATCTTGGTAGTAATAGATTGTGCGCAATCACAAAACGCTGTCTTAATGTGGTCGGCGAAATTTTTCTAATATGTAGTTATTTTGCGATACCATATTCCTAGTGATATCTCATAATTATTGCTGCCATATATGATTATAACCTTCATGTAGCATGGACATAAAAGGTGCTCAGATTATTCAAAAGTATCATAAATATGCACTACGATATTTGGAAAACCATATGCATTCAAGTAATTATGCATTTCAATTCATATAACTGAAATTTTCTCTCTACCAGCATAATGAATTCATACAGTTATATGCAGGGTAAATGTGATACGTGCATACATGGATATTTATTTTGGGATAAACGTTGTCTTCGACTTAGCGCACGAATGTATTGTAGATATTCCACAGGTAAGGTGTTTGGCGTATCCACACACACAGTGAACGTACTGTTAGTTTTACGAAATAATAATTTCTTCTTTGAATAAAAATATGTTGTGTTTATAGAAAACTGATATTTTCTTCTAACACCAAATTTATGTCAACAGTTGGTAAGTGTTTTACTGAATTTTGAATAGTTATTTCACAAATTCTGACTTCATAGAAAGGTGTGCATTACTGATATTTCTTATGATATAGTATCAGTCAATATGTCTTTAGAAATCTATCGTTATACAAGAATTCCAGGAACCTGAATAAAACTCTATCCATACATATTCAAGGAATATGATCTCAAAATGTCCGTCATAATTTGAATGCAGTAGGAGAGTTTGTGGCCAGTAAAACTTTTCTAAAGTGTATCTGTTATAATGAACTCTTTTCCGATCCTATTTTCAAAATACTTTCGACCATATATAAATATAACTGTTACAAATAATCGGCATCAGAGGTGTTCAAATCGTTCGAAAGTATAATAAACATGCACTACAATATAAGGGAGATGAATAATTTCTGGAGTAGACATGTATCTAACTGATTATTCATATGAATTGATATAATCCATATAATATCTCAACTAGCAATGCAAATTGATATAGTTATGCGTAAGGTAAATATATTTCATCCATACGTGTATGTTTAACATGAAACAAGTGGTATCTTCATCTTGGTACAGGAACGTAATGTGAATGTTCAACTGTCATGAGTGTTATTTGCCCGTAAATATATTATGCGTATACTGAAAACTAGTTTTTAATTCAAACAATAAATGTGTTTCAACAGGCGGTAAGTATGCTTCTGAACTTTTAGTATATATTTTACGGATTCTGAAGAAATGTAGATATTACTCATATTTCCTCTCATTTCGTATCAACATAGATCTCCATAGGAATGTATATACATATATATATATATATGTCTTTACACATATATATGCAGAATCATTCAAAGTTTATCACCTCAAAATTGCAGTCACCAGTTGAACGCGATTTGTTAATTTCAACAGTGATCTTTTATGGGGTTTAATTACTACTTAAATATCATAAATTTTGTTCAGTAAATCATTTCCAATTAGTAGTTGATCTCAGATAACATGCTGCTATTCATGTCCATTAATAATTGCAGTCATACGTGAATATGACTGCCTGTGGTATCGAAATCATAGATGTTCAGACTGCAAAAAATAGGTCAAACATACATAAGGTTAGTTGAGAAACAACGACATTCTAGAGTAGATATGTAATTATGTATGTGAATCTATCCATCTTATATTTCAACTAGCATAATAAATTGATTTAATCATGTGCAGGGTAAATGCATTTCCAGCACACGTCATTATTTAATTTGAAATGAGGATCTAATTGAAAAGTAAATACTTCTTCGCTCAATCTTTCAGTATTCTAAATGTCTAAATGGGGATTTTTTCTATATTGAAATGTGTTTTAACAGTTAGTAAGTACATGGTTGAATTGTGAATTTTTTATTTCATAGATTCTGACTTTATAGAAGTGTAGACACTACTAATATTTTTTGTTATTTTTTGTCGCTCAATTTTATTTTATAAATCTGTCGTTATATTAGGGATCCAGAATCCTGAGTATAACTCCATCTAGAAACATCTTGAAGGAACAGCACCCCTTAAGTTCACTCACCAGCTGAATATAACAACATAGTTTAAATATTGTTGTTTGAAAGTGTTTATTCAAAATTGGGATTCATTTATATAGAAATTTTTAAGTGTGACCTACAAAGTCGCAAATCACTTTTTGTTCTATGATTTCACTTCAAATGTAATTGAAAAGGTACTTAGTCTAATCATTTGTTTTACAATCCATTTGTCAAGGAACTTAGCCCTAAGTTGCTATCGTAACGAAGACTTAAGCGATTGAGCCGATAAATACTATGCGCCTTCTTCAACTTTAAATCCAAAACACCAGTATTCCTTGAACGAAATTATATTGTTTGGCAATTAAATTGAAGAAAACTACAAAGTCTGCAAACAAATGTTAAGTACAAATGAAGTTATAAAGTACTTTTATTCGTATTTAAATCCAATCTTCCTTCAACTTGCAGGCGATCGTTCCATTCGCGCCTTCAATTTCCCGCCAATGGTTGCCAGTTCCAATAAAACAAACGTTCAATGTTCACTTCCATTGACACCATTTCTACTTTTTAATAAAATAAGTAAATTTTGTCTGAACACTAACATATGATTTACCTTAATTAATTTCAGCCAGTAAGTGAAATGAATAACATGATTTTTAACACACCTTAAACTATGGTTAAATAGATATGGGAGCATAACTTAGAAATGTTGGCTTTCATTAGGTCTATAGTACTAAGACCAATAAATATATCACAAAATGGAATATTTTTATAGACAGAGCAGGTTTTTAACATCGAGTGTGACTAACTGTGGAACGTAACACTCGGTTTTGTGACAGGACAATAAGGACCTAGATGATATGATTTATCTTGTTTTATCTTCTATAGTCATGACAACATTTGTGACATGCATATTTTACAAATGTAACAGTACTGACGTATGAATTGTATTTGCATTCACAAACAGATGAACATACAGCAAACTGCTATAATTCTTAGCTTAATGCACATGTCATTTCAACAATATACTTTGGAATATCATCTGAATTAGCAAATATCTGAATGTTGTGAACAATATTCACTTCTATTGCCATTTTCCATTGAATAGCCATCTGCTCTATATACTGCGAATTTAATGAATTTTCCACATTTCCTTCTAAATCCTCAAAAATCTGACTTACGCATATTGAATACTAAGTAGAGATAGTCCCATCTTTATTCCTTATGGAATTTGTGGTTAAGGTTACGTGACTTTTCTAGACCCAAGATACCAATGGTTACTTGGCGATATATACATTATCATGATCTAATATTCCACGACAGTCTTCATGACTTGCTTTAAAAACATAACGTTAAGTAAAGAAACACATAAAAAAATATATTTTCGCATTACCTATACTTTCACTATAAGTATACAAATTATATTCGCATAAACGTTTCACGTTGCACCATATACAGTAATCTCTTTATTGAAGATACTGAAACATAACAAACGATTGCACCATACCTTTGATGTCCATTTTCGAATCTAGTTGCAGTAAAAATCTAAATGTTATAACAAACTAACGGAATTTATGTGAAAAAGAGGTTTGTGATGTTAATAAAGATAAAACCAGAGTACCTACCAAACATATGTTAGCCAACTGGCGAGTGAGAAGTTCATAAATTCCAGGCAGTTGAACAGAAATACAGTAATTGGATTATCCACGCATGTTGTATGTAGTAAGTCAATGAGGAATAATTTAGAATGCGAGAATCAGAGAATGGATTACATATGCCAATCAAAATATGTATATAATTGCATCAATAATGAATTAAACCCTTTCAGGTTAGTTCAATTTTCATATGTCCGACAGAATATTCAGTTTGTTCAAACCTGCATCAGAATGCATCAAACTCAATAGCCAGATATATACACATATATATTCCAACAAAAATATATTCAAACATTAGATCTTCGAAATAACCCACACTTCAGTTAAAAAAAGCCTTAAGTTGTATGGAGGTGGTGAATGTGAGTCAGATGGATGTAGTGTTTCAAATAGTTTCTTTGGTCAAATCTCCTCATGCAAAACAATCTCAAAAGCTTTTAAATACACATTTCACAAATCTGTTATCTCACTATAAAATAACTAACATGTTGGGCTTTTCTAACACGAATTATAAAAGAAGAAGAATCATTCTTATGGCCTACTCTTATGCGTAGTTAAACAAAAATAAAGAAAAGATTGGTTTAAAATTAAATCGTCATAGCTAGAAACTGAAATGTGACATAAAAATATCAACTAAAAGAAATAATATTTGCAACACATATAAATATATATAAATAAACGCATATGTTTTATTACGAAATCTCATTTCTGTGCTTGTATCCGTGATTGTTGAGGGTTAAAAAAACCGCAGACATATTAAATCACTTAATTCTTATTTTAAATAGTTACAGCAGTCATCTTAATATACACCTCTAACTTTAATCCTATGTAATTCACTTGGAAAGCCTGTGAGTATATTTTTCAAAATAAATCTTAGATGTCAGTATATTTATGAGTTTCTATGTAAAGTTCACAACCTTCAGTCGTGAATCGTTACTTCATACTAGATGATTATAATCCTGAAAAAAATGCGGTTACCATCACGACTGTGTGAGAAAAAACATATGATCCTCGTTAGGACACCCAAAGAAATAGAAAAGTATTTCACGGCCACGAACTCTATATACCACATTTTTAGCAATCATATGAAACTTCACACTGAATTCTCCATACGCCAGCGCCTTGAAAGTGATCAGTTGCAATGTGTTATCTGTACAGATTCTTTCGTGATTAAATAAAATATTATCAAGATATGCTATATCATATGATCCATGGTGTTAAGAAACTCCATCCCGTTGCAGATTTCTCTTGGTCCAAATTCAATAAAAATTAGGTCATATAGGTAATACAGATGTAAATCGACTAGCGGTCACGAAGATGGCTGCCAGGAGACACAATACTACGATTCCTGGATAATTTAAATCAGTTCATTTTGTGCTAAAACTTGTGCTAAAGACGTTGTCCATAAGGACAACGAAAGCTTTGTAAATAAACCAACCAGCTCAGCGAACACAAATAATTGCAAATAAGGCCATACAATTTTTGACATGACTGAAGTGACACTTAGTATTTGATGCCGCAATCTTCACGTAAAAGATATAGTATCCATTAGGTCATTTGGGAAGCACTGAATTGTCATTAAATCGGCTGTAAAAATATTTCGTTCGTGTTTCCAACTTACTATTTAAATTATAAGTGAAATCATTTGGGGGAGCATATATCTGATGCCAGTTTTTAATAATACATATACGAATATATAACTAAATACTCATATATAAATAAAGAGCTTCTAATTATAAAAAATATAATTTTAAAATTTTTGTTTCATGACATTCAAATTTAAAGTTGGTGAGTTTTTTATTTTCAGCCAAAAAAACAATTCACAGAAACTAACCCCTTAGAAACAATAAACATTAACTACCTTTTATGCATTCAAATTATCTAAAGCATATCGAAATACTAATGTGAGGATGGAAAGAGCCAGAAGCCGGAAGCTTTTGTCATGGAAACAGTCACCAATAAAAGGTTAGACCAATATTCCATCTAATCTGAAATGCGGTAAGCTGTTCACAAAAGTAAATTCACCGCAGAATTGCATAGTCAACATTCACTGGAAATAAGAGAGAACAGATTTCAACATTTCAGTGACTGCAGCGACACCGAGTAAGCGATGAAGAAAAATATGCAAATCGCAACGATTTCACAAAACACACAGATCTTGCTGTACCAGATAAGTTATTCATTGAGGGTGCATCATGCGAATTCAGTCACATCAGCGATCTAAGTATTTGGCTAATGGCTACATTTCTGGTTCAATTAATCAATCTTATCACACATCCATTATGCCCTAGTTATATTTTCAAGTGAAGAAAAATTTAGACTTGATTGGTTGTGAATTCATTCAAATACCATTTTTGATTTCCATTACATGGTGATCTTGGTGATTTCTATTTCATGATTTTCGTATTGACAGGAGGTGAGTTTAAAACCATAATAAATTCATGGACTAAACATACATTTACATTCGTATTGGAAAGAGTTGGAGAGGTTGTTGGATTGTGCTGTGTATCTTCAGATACTTGAAGCATAAAGCCCTGTATGGCTCGACAGGCAATCTCCTTGGAAATAAACTGATGACTACCATCACAATTGACTGACTAATCTGATTAGTTCACGAATTACTCACTCCTCAATACAAACAGTGTAAACAAAATAAGCTCTTATGCCTAATTTACTTCTCTCAGTCATATGTTAATTTTGACATTGGTTTCGAATCGGACCGCCCTGTAATTAATTTTTGAATATTTGGAATGCTCACGAAATCGTTTCTGAATAATAAATATATAATATCAATCGCCACTATCATATTAGCTAATACATGATAATATGTTAGTATAGTCGTCGTATTTTTCATTGTTAAATTCAACTACAATTATAGGATACAACTTTGAAAAATTCCATATTCTTGACATCTACTCTTGATTCCTATATTGACGTTTGAAAAATGATTAAAATCGCAACAGAAAATTCAGGGTTTCAGTGATTTATATGATGTGATACTGATTGAAAATTTCGTTAAATTATTCCTTAAACTTTTTCCTTTTGTAATCAAAATGAAAGCCCGTAAGTATAACCATGCAATGAAAATAATTATAAAAAATAGTCGAATATATGTAGGGAAAAATAGATAAATGTTCTTCTAACTAATCAAACGTTTTCAAATCCTCGCTACGTTTACAGAGTATTGAAGAATTCGCAATAGATACGTTCTCCACTTATATTAAGGCGAGCTGCAAACAAAGTCAATTATCCAAAAACTAATTTGACAACACAAGAATATTTGATCCATGAAGAGCGTGAGTAAATATTTATCCTACTCTACTTTGCTGGTTGCACAAGGCTGTTATTCTTCCAATCGGTGAGAGTCTCTTCTTACTTCGAAATTAATGATAAAAACATGTTCGCTGACGTTTACTGGTCCACTTTCATAGCTTCAGTGAGGATTCTGTTTAGTTCTCCTGCTTTCCTGGATCCTTGTACTTTTCTGACAAGCAAGAATTACATCCATGTTGAAGGATTGTTGCACATTGAGAGTTATGCGACTGCCAGTGCTTTTTCCAGTGTCTTTCAAGTTCAGGTCGATTCAGAAGTCTGTTATAGTGAAAATATTTGTGTTCGTTCTGTCACAATTATTGAGAAATAAGGTCTTCTCCACTATTTGTCACTGATTTCATCCTCACTGATATCTTTATCGAAAATAAAACCATTATTAACAACAGTGTTCTGAAATCTCCCACACTCGCGGCGTGTTCTCCACTAGTCACCAGTGTGTCGTCTTTCATCACACCTCACACTCTACTTCAAACTCTAATTCAACATTCTCTTTGTTGTCGTCGCCAATCTACAGACCGTCTAATATTCCGACTCATCATACCTCTCTTTCTTTGTGCAATTCCAGTTCTCCCTGTAGTGACATTTCTCGCTCTGCCACCTTTCCTTGTCTGAGATATCTCAGAACTATCCACTTACTTTGCTTTTAGAGAGTTTCAGTGTTTTATCACACACTGGTTCCTCTCGATGATCTTGCCTTGTGTCTCCAACCGCTTCCCGAAGACTGATGTCGAAATGTGCTCGATGGATCCGTCCTTTAGTGTCTGAGTGTTGAAGTTGAATTTCGGTCTGTCTGCTGCGTCTTTGTGTGCCTCCGAATTGTTCTTGAACATTTACTACACAACATATTGATCTGAGCTTGTGTCTGGTTCTCTTCTGAACCTTATTTCCAGTAGCCTGCGTATGAAATTCGTTAAGCTTGAGATGAAGTCAGTCCGATTTTCAGTGTGACGTCCAGGTAGAAGACACGAAGCTTCGTCTTTATTCATTTATTTTCCTCTAATAATGAACTAACCTATCTTGTGTGAGTTTGCAAAGAGTTTTGTGTTCTCTTCCAATTTACAGAGCGACTATCCACCAACGCAGATTTCTCTTCGTGTGTTGTACGCTCCCAGTTTGGCATTCGTGTCACATATAATGGTTTATTGTCGCCATTTGTGGACTGATTTACTGCTGACTGCAAATATCTACAGGTGTCCTTCTCAAATCACTTGTACTGTGTCGCTCATAGGTGTGTAGCGTTGGATAGTTTTAGACTTCATACCTTCAGAGATGATACGTGGATTCGGTTTCACAAACTCATTACTCTTCTAGTTGTTTGAAAGTTTTTTCTTTGGAGTTAGAATTTCGAAACATTTCAATGCCATCATTTGATTGTTATCATGCGGAATTTGAAAATGCCTGTATTGCGCATTTTTTTCGATGATTGAGGTTAATAGCAAAAATATTATTTCGTTAGATTTTGTTTATATATGGTAACTGTCGAACGCTGTGAAATATTTAGAGGAACTGCATGGAGTTTTAAAAACATTATACCATGTAACTGCTATAATTAAAAAGTGTAATGCTTTTATTGAATGGTATTCCATTTGACAGCTGGTGAGTAAGAAAAAGTTTTAACAAAATATACTGAATGAAGCTTCTTATTAAAGTAGAATTGGAAGATCGCTAAAATGCGCCACACACAATCTAGGAGTGAAATATATTTTCACGTTCTTGACCTAGGATTGTATGCATCTCAAGCATGAACACTTTCAGGGGAAATAAAATGCTAACTGCCATCAAAATTAACAAGTTCAACTGATGTATAAATGAATAAATTATTCGTCATTACATTCAGTGAAAAATTATTATACCTACACTGAGAAAATTCTCATGCAAAACTCATTTGTTATGTGAGAGTATCCATATAAGTTTCCAATAATTTTCCCGTGAGCGCCCTCAAGGTAATTGTGTACGATGTGTTATGCTTACGAAATAGTCTATGGATAAATAATATGCTATCAGTTAATGCTAAATGAAATGATTCATATGGAACTGAAAACTTTCAACAGATTTTCCATTGTCTATTCATTGACGTTCAAGCCTTATAATTCTTGAGTATACTTGACTACACTTACCCTAAGTACGCGATAAAGCGAAACATTCATTTCTGGACATTTCTTCCAAACGCAGATCTTCTTTTTGGTGATAGGGCTTCATTTGTGGGATTGGGAATGGGAGACTTATCAGGCTGATCAAATGAATAACATCATATCAAAGATGTCCATATTTCATTCGTAGTTGTATCTCACTAGGGTAGTTATTCAAAAGACAGTTTTGAAAACATATATCTGAAGACGATTTACAATGATATGTATATATGTATATTCAAATTATTTTGGAAGTACTCTAAAAACACTGAGAATAATTTCCTGAAATTTCATTTCCATGATATTCAAACTGAAAGCTGGTAAGTATGGTGCTTTTGTGGTTTAAAGGTTATCAGACACCGATTGTAAAATGAAGACTGGAGATATTTGCAAACTGTGTATTCAGATTATTCAAAGCATTCCTTAGTAGTGATGTACTGAACGAAGTTATAAGTAGACTTTAATGATGAAAGAATTAGGTCTGAAATATTATGATATTTGTGTTACAACCAGAACCAACTCATTTTGATTTAACTGCAAGAATCGTATCTCTACTTGGTACTGTAATACTGAGGAGATTCCTTTGAGGCAGGCACACTATTAAAGCGCCAAGAAAATAGTAAATTGACTACTATTTTTCAATAAATTTGTATTTATGTTGAACAATTATAACATGAGAAACTCAGAACTACCTCAACAGAGCAGTTAGTCAGCCACTTAGTCAATCTAAATTTCTAATAAAGAAACATGTATAAAGATCCCACTAGAATATTCTCAAAACAGCGAGATCAAGAACTCTGTCTACAAGAATTACAAACCAGTGATTCCGGCAGACAGTCCAAAGTTAGAATAACCTAAATTCAGTAGAACAAATTTGCAACATAAAACATCAAGTTACAAATGCGTTGTACAACCAGAAAGAAAAGCGTTTAAAGTATAGATTGAATAGGGACAAAGATAAATAATAAGGATCCCGTCAGCATGTGATATGGGAATTTCAGGATAGTGATGTGAATTCTAGAGGAAACGCGAGTAATAATTAACAAGTTTCAAAGCTGATTTAGGACAGCTATTAGTTGGAGAACCATTGAATAGCATGAAGTACTGAACGTATATATCCCACTAGATTGGGACTCATCCACAACACGAAATCACTAATATTAGAACCTAGCACATCTCAGGTACAAGGCAACCTCATGGAAAGTGAGGCCATTGATATACAAATCAATGGCTTTTGAATTCTTACTTCTGCCAATTCATGACTCTAGCGCGACAATCGCAAAATGACAACGGCGAACATTCGTCCTCGATAGCCTTCGGATGGACACAGATGATCACAAATACTCGAGTGGACTCCAGGCAAGTTCATCATCAAGGCAGTCACTAGAGACAATCATATTCATATTTAAATGTTTGCCACAAAGATGAAACATCGAAAAAAGTACAAATATATACATATAAATATGTATAAGTAATTGTGATTAGAAAATCCTTGAAGGATTTTGAAAGTAAAGCTTCTATTAACACTAATCCATGAAATCTCCACCAACATAAGATGATCACAAATGGAAACTCACAGTAGAATTCCATAGTCAACATTCAATGTAAAAAACATGAAACAAATTGCGACATATCAGTGGCTACAGTGACACTCAGTAAGAGATAACGCGAAATACGCAAGTCACGACGATTTCCAAAAAAACTGTTAGATCTTCTTTTAGGTGATAAGAGCGTCATTGAATAGGTCAGCGATAAAACAATCTTCACGTGCATCATGTGAATTCAGTCACATCATGGATGTAAATGTTTCATTCATGGAGGCATCATACATCTATTATGCTTTAGTTATATTTTCGAGTGAACAACAACTTAAACGTTATTGATTATGAATTCATTCAAATATGATAGCAGACTCGATGGCCATTATATTACAATCTTGGTGATTTCTATTTCATCATTTCTGTATTGACAGGAGGTGAGTATGAAACTATAATAAATTCATGGACTAAACATACATATACATTCCTATTATAACAAGTGAAAGAAGTTGTTGGACTTGGCTGTATATGTTCAAATGTCTGAAGTACATCTCCATGTACCTGTCGACGTACAATTTGTCTCAAAATAAACTGGAGACTTTCATTACAAAGTGACTAGTTAATCCGATGTGTCAACGATTGACTTATTCCTCAATACACCCAGTGCAATCGCACTAATCCTTCACCAAATAAGCTCTTATGCTTAAATCATTTATCTCAATCCAATGTGAGTATTCACGTTGTTTCCAAGTATTGTTTACGCGAAAGCCCTATGCGTAATTTTCGGATATTTGTAGTGCTCATGAAATCGTTCGTGGATAACTATTATGTTATCAGTAACCAATATATTGAATAATTCATGATGATGTGATAATACTGTTTCTAACACATGTTCAATAGCATATATATACTAATCTATCACCATAAACCTTCACTTGTGTCCGAAGTGATGTTGATTACTGTCTGACTGATTATATAGTGACTGATTGGATTGTGTCAGGCGCAGAAATATTTCACTGTAATGTGGAATTGTGAGGATGTTCAGCATCATCTTGTGGACTTCGTCATATGAAATTTGATAATCCCGATTTCGAGGATGTTTCGTTGACTGAGTGTAAACTCTGAATGCATATTTTGGGGATAGTTCCGTTTTTATTTGGCCTTAATCATGTATCGCGAAGTGTCTGAAGTACTTGTATCAAGTTCTAAAAATAGTTTGTCTTGTTATTATTTTGTTTAATACTTCAGTTCTTTATATTCATCTGTTTTTCTTTTAACAGCATGTGAGTATGAAACTTTGTTAAATAATAATGGACAAAAGGCAACCACAAAACATTCAATGAGTTCTTAAGTTCCATTACATATGCTTAAGCTTTTGTAGTATATTTTTATGTACTTGACAAGGGATAATGTTTGCCTAAAGTATATTTTTTTTCGGAATAACGTGATGGCTATCGTAATAACTGACTTATTTGTATTATGCTTGAAATGACTTTTTTATCGTTATTACAATCAAGCAAACATTAGTGCCTTTGTCAGAACTGTCTTATGCACATTTCATTTCTCATAATATGATGGAGCTTTTTCTTTCACAACTCTATACACGACTATTTTCATTGTGCATAAGAATAATTTTTCCTCTTCCAAAATTTCGCTTGCCTGACCATTCTGTTTTTACTTTATTCCATTCCGAGTGAGCTAATATGTTAAAAATTTCTCTCCGGCAACTGTCGAATTTTCTCCGCTTATCGAATTTAATCTTAGTGAGTTTCTGAAAGTTTAGGGAATGTAGGTACACACAGTGAGAGCTGGTACGACATATTCTGAACACGAAAACTCACACAGTGAGAGCTGGTACGACATATTCTGAACACGAAAACTTCTTAAATCGCATGAACTTTCTTGAGAGTGTAATAGTTTTTCTCAATCTAGTAAAGTTTAGTACACTATTGAGTAGGAAAAGTTCTCTTTCCAAATGTATCTCTAATGGCATCCTATGATAAGAAATATATTCATTTTTGTGTCCCATTTGCTTGAATTGGGATAATTTCGGAAAAATTGCCAGTATAATAATTGCAGTGTTCTTGTTTAATGGTATTTCATGTGACAGATTGTAAGTCTAATGTTTCAATTACGTAATTTAAGGAGATAACTAAACTGAACTAAATTGATTCCAATTTTTAATGTCTTCTATCTGTTGGTTGACTGATAAAATTTATGAGGAATTTTCATATATCCTTTTCGGATGAAACGTTACTTGACATTATAACTGATGCGTTAATAGTCTAAAGTGACAGTAATATATCTCCACAAGAGCAATGAAGATTATTTTGTACAATTTGCAATCAAAGACGTATCGGCACAACACTTGGAAAGTCATCAAGTCAGACATAAAAATCGTCCATTTCCCTCCAAATTATGTGGCTACTTCACCGATGTATGTACAATGAATAAAATTGTACGTATGTTCAGTGTTTCCTCACTTAGTACATGTAAATTTCATCATAATTTTTGAGTAAATGATTTCCAAAACTGTATTCCATTCTTCTCAAAATATAAGCCTGTAAGTAAAATTTTGAAAATCAAAACATAAATACAACAATGCCATGTATCATTATTTGAAAATATTCTAGTTTTGCAGCATTTCATCAAATCCATTCATCGAACTGGTGTGTATGCGTGATATTGAAATTCTGATGACGTAAGACCTGTCTCTTCTTAACTCAGCCAAATCCCGATGAATTCTAAAGGAATCAATTTTTTTATCCCTTACATATAAAGAGATGATGCGGCAGAAAATTTTCTCTTTGAGGGTCGCGAGAAAGTACTTATTCTACTCTGCTGTGCTGGTTGCACAAGGCTGTTATTCTTCCAATCGGAAATTAATGATAAAAACATGTTCGCTGACGTTTACTGGTCCACTTTCATAGCTTCAGTGAGGATTCTGTTTAGTTCTCCTGCTTTCCTCGATCCTTGTTCTTTTCTGACAAGCAAGAATTACATCCATGTTGAAGGATTGTTGCACATTGAGAGTTATGCGACTGCCAGTGCTTTTTCCAGTGTCTTTCAAGTTCAGGTCGATTCAGAAGTCTGTTATAGTGAAAATATTTGTGTTCGTTCTGTCACAATTATTGAGAAATAAGGTCTTCTCCACTATTTGTCACTGATTTCATCCTCACTGATATCTTTATCGAAAATAAAACCATTATTAACAACAGTGTTCTGAAATCTCCCACACTCGCGGCGTGTTCTCCACTAGTCGCCAGTGTGTCGTCTTTCATCACACCTCACACTCTACTTCAAACTCTAATTCAACATTCTCTTTGTTGTGGTTAGTTTCTCCTTTCGTCGCCAATCTACAGACCGTCTAATATTCCGACTCATCATACCAGTTCTCCCTGTAGTGAAATTTACTGCTGACTGCAAATATCTACAGGTGTTCTTCTCAAATCACTTGTACTGTGTCGCTCATAGGTGTGTAGCGTTGGATAGTTTTAGACTTCATACCTCCCGAGTTAGGTTGTGGGTTCGTTAGGCTGGAAGAGGCATGATTTGCTGAGGCAAGCTATTCCAGATTCGTGTAACGTTTCTCATCAGTGTCAATATATTTAGCTGCATTTGGAAGGACATAATTATCTTGTGCATTATGTGAATGACATGACATCGATTATGTAAATATTTGTTTAGTTTTTTGATGTCACTATGCCTTTTATAGTGTTTATCGAAAATATACATATGATATCAACTTATAATGATTTTGACATATTAATATATAAATATGAGTAATTCAGTTTTTAAACTAATTCGTCTGGACAGTAAAGTCATACCTTATTCGTTGTGACATCACGAGAAAAATAGAGAGTCGCCGTCATCTGAGAACATTCATATCATATTACAGCATTGTTTACACGAGTGCCCTGAAGGTGAAAATGTGTGATATTTTAAGCTCACAAAATGTTTTGTGGATATATCATGTGTTATAATTATGTGTCGCATTAAATGAAGCATTTCGTCAGAAACTGGTAATCCACAAGAATATTTAAAACATCTAAACGTTTATGGGACATCCATCCTCACACTTGACTGGTTGGACCTAAATGGACACGACTTCTCACGACAGTGGTCGGTGGTTGCGCTAAATCTCGAAATGGTAGAATTTAAAATTCTTTAGCCATTGAATTGGGTCCCAGTGGCTGAATGGTCTACGAGCTCTCTTGCCTTGTAAATGGGAGGTCCTAGGTTCGAACCCCTGTGGTGGATGCGTACTGCCGATGATTTTCAATTAAGGATAAAACATCTGTTCAGTATTCCCTGGTTTTCAGTGGTTCCCTAACTTAAATCAACCCATGCTTAACTCGTAAAAATAAAGACACTTGTTTTGGCGCATTATATTCCATAGATTTTCATCATGAAGCCTTCATTCCGTGACTCCTAGTTGATGTACCGAAATTG
Source organism: Trichobilharzia szidati (assembly GCA_944472155.2). Lineage (NCBI taxonomy): Eukaryota > Metazoa > Platyhelminthes > Trematoda > Strigeidida > Schistosomatidae > Trichobilharzia > Trichobilharzia szidati. Next base: position 19,046,399 of record OX235277.1, on the reverse strand, counting down.
AAAAAAAACCGCATTTATATACAGTGCATTCTCGTTTATTTGACATGAGGTTGGTCGTAATTAGTGAATGAATTGTATAAAAATTTTTAATTCATTCTATTCAAAATAAAAGTCCGTGAGTATAATTTTTTGCATCTACAACACATAACCGATAATATCTTATATGAGTATAGAGAAATATTTTAATTTTGTTGCATTTAATCAGATCCAATCGACTGATTGGTATATACGTATAGCATTGAAATTTACTCAGTGAAAAACATGTCTCTTCCTTACTCAGCCGGCTCTTAATGACGTCTTTAATCCACAATAACCCCCAGCATTTAAAACATGATGCGGTTTTATGTTTTGTTTATGGAGAATGTGAGCAAACATTTACATCCCTCATCTTTGATTGTTTCAAAAGTAGCCTTCATTGCAGTTGATACGCACATCTCTTTACCTGTAATGTAGCGAAGTGGATATGTCCGCTAACGTTTGTAGGATCTGTTTTCAAGGTGCCTGTGTGATTCTTTTTAGTTCCCGGTTCTTAGTATACCAATGATCTGTAAAAGTCCTATTCATTTAAAGGTTTTTTTAAAACATCAGTTGTTATGTGACTCCTGATGGTATTTCCGTATGTTGCGTATTCTGGTCGATCCAAGAGCCTGTTGAAGTTTCAGTCGAGCATAATCCCTGTCCCACATGTTAAGAAATCAAGTTCTCTCCACAGTTTATCACTATTTTCATTTGCGATCAAAATCTTTTTGTTTAGCAACATGGTTTTTTGATGCAAGACAGAATCTTCTGGTCGCCCTTGAATCGTCTTTCATATAACTCATTGCTTCACTTCATATATTTGTACAGCTCTGTGTTTGTTGTGATTATCTTGTCCTTGTTTTGTTAAATCTTCTGACCTATCATACTTCTCTTCATTGTGTGCTCCCAGTTGTCCCCATAGTGACATCTATTGCTCCTCCTCCTCTTCTTGTCTGAGATATCTGAGAACATTCATATTGCTTTGCTTTCAGAGAGTTTCATTGTTGTTTCACAATTGTTTCCCTGGTGATCTTACTTTGTGTCTCCAGCCTTTTCCTGATGACTGATGTCGAAATATCCTCGATGGTTCTATCCTGTAGTGTCTGAGTGTTGAGATTTAGTTGTGGTCAATGTCTTTCATCCTTGTAGGCCTTCGAATTTTCGCTGAACGCTGTCTTCATCGTTTAAGTTAGTGAGGTTTAATATGCCTTCTGATTAGACGTTAGTGGACATATCTGGAATCAAAGAAAATATTACAGTTTGGACAGTAATTAAAGATGAGTGTCTCCAGCAGAATTTTTATTCTTAGTTCATTCGAACCAGGAAAGTAACTTTTCGTAACTTTCTCGTTTTATGTATTGAAGTGGTTGATTCGAAAACTTACTTTTCGTGCAACTTCTCGTCACATTTCATCATGAAATGCAGTCATAAAAGCTTAGAGATGCACAAAGTGGTGTGTTCCGTAACGTGCATTGAGTGCAATACGCAGTATTTATGGTAAACATACAGGATATGAATTTGAATTGCGAAAGAAATAACAACCTAAAAACGGCTTATTTTTTAAGTAGACTTAACTGATAAAGTCGAAGGTGGAAACAGATACGAAACCAAATGCTTGCTCAGGCTATGAAGCCAAAAGGCCGGAAATATTAACTTACAAATTTGATCGAATAAAATGCTGGAAATATTTATGTCAGAAATGAATACACAGTGAATTTTAAAGTGTTTCGAAGATTCAAAACCAGCTTAAAATATTGCTGTGTGCACATCCACCAAGCCAATTATTTTGAAAATTAAAACAATTTATGCAAAAGTGGATGGCAGATGCAATTTCAATCCTTGTAAGATCTCCATAAGAGCATATAGAAACTGTGAAAAGCTGATTCATGGCAATCGTCTCAAACTGAGCACCTTCTAAGCACATTTTAGTTCTCACCATTATGTGAAGGCATCTGTAGTGCTTTCGAAATTTTTAACGTGAGTCACATTCTAGTGAACATGAGTAATATGTAGTTCTAAAAGAATCTTTTTCAGGTAAATAATATGGAACATCCTTATGCGAAGTGATTACTCTGCAGTAAAGAACGGCCTAGTTGTCTTTACGCAGCAATAATTGATCTAATAACGCTCGTGTGAAGTGTTTGCATCCAGTAACACTGAGTACGTGCTAATACAAATAAATCTGACATCGAAAATGTTTTCAGGCTGACTGACCCTCTTTAGCTAACAACATTCGAAATCAGGCAGGAAACTGCCTGCTAAAAGAGTTATCCATTGTGTGATATTTTTTACAGTCATATTGTTACGATAGTCTCGTTTATGTATATGCCTGTAAAATATCTACTCAGAACTTGAATGTATCACGATCATTCTTTTAAAGTACAGTTAGTGTGCCTAATTAGAATATTACTACTAACATTGTTCCCATATAATGTTCATTTCGATAGATCGTGAGTTAAATTTTCATAAAATGAAAATGTATTGTTGAAGTCGTAAATAAAGATATGGTGAATTTGGATAAAACTGTAAATCTGCTGCTTGTGTCTTAGGTGTTTCAGTGTAATGAATTAATTTCAGGCGCCGAAAGAATCACTTCAAAATACGGATATTTCAGTCTAGAAATAATTAATTGGTTGCAGAGTAAATCGACTGATTCACCATCTGTGTAATCCAATACACTAACCTGTAGGCCATCCTTTAGAACGGAAATATTGTAACACCAATACCATTCAATACATAGTCCACTTTTCCTAGTTGCCTGACGGTATTTCAAATACTTTCACAGTTATTGATGCAAGTTACGTCATAGTGAAAATGAACAGCATAAAGTGCTCACAAAATCGTTTTTAGATAGTTGGTATGGTGCTATTTTGTGCCATATCAAATAAAATTTGGTGTTTTGAAGCTTTAGTTTACAACAGTTTCAAAATTATCTTCTTGCAGCAAGGACTGATTCAATGACTTTCCGTGAGATGTTTGTATGCATTACCAATGAGTATACTCTGACCCAAATTATCTTGACCTCGAGAACCTTTCAGTTTAATAAACCTTCATTATATGAACTGAATGTTTCATAACAGTTAAGACTAATTACAGAGAGAATGTATCAGTGGCATAATATTATCATGCAGACACATTGTTATGGTAGCCCCACTTATACTTGTGCTGGGAACATATTTGTACGAGACTTGAATGGTTCCTGATCATACTACTGAAGTTTAACTCGTTTTGCTAGTGATAGTAATATTGGAATAAATTCGTTCTTATAATTTTCATCATGACAGGACGTGAGTTATATTTTCATAGAAATTTAATGTGCATTCTTTGAAATAAAGAAAGGATCTGAATGGGCGGGAAAAATATCAAAATGAACTGCTCCAATGTAGAGAATTTCAGTGAAGTGTAGACACAATTTATGAGTCTGAAATATAAATGTTATAACTCCGTGCTTACAAATGTGTAGGTCAGTACCAAAGTCGGTAAGACTTGCAACTGAATGATGATCTACTTAAAAAAACCTAACAAGCAAGGCTTATTTATCAAAGAGAAATTATTAAATTACTGATGATTTGAAACAATATATGCAAGGAATAAGATATTGAATATTAGTAACAATAATGACAACAGAAAATGGTCCCCACCTCATATCAAATAAAACTTTGTATTCCATAATTTCAGTCAACAATAAATTCCAATTTTTATTGGTATGATTCATGAAACAACACTCGGATTCTAGAAGGTAATTGAATGCGGTTATAGTGAGTGCGCATTCATGTAAAGCAATCTGAATTTGAGAAAATACACAAATAAAAAGTAAAATCCCTTCAACTCAAAGCCTTAGAAACAGAGCAGAGTGACAGGTTATTCAGGAATACTTTCCCACTAGTTATCAAAATTTTTGCTACTAATATGTGTCTCTGGTGTAATATAATTATGAGATCAAATATCCATGGTTGCTGCCTTAACTGGAAAAATCACTGCGAATAATGTGTGCGTATGTGTTTCTCGTATTGATATTGATAGAAAGTTGCTTCTAGTTGCGAATTTATAACTGAAACTTGCTTTCTCCCTATGCCTCTCAATGTGATAGGACGTGAGTGAAAATTTCATAAAAATGTTTTCAGTTGATAAAATAAAATAAAATTTTGAATAGAAGTCAGGAAAAGTTAAGGAAGTGTAGGATTTTCTTGAATAGTAGAAACACGTGATACAGTTCCATGGATCTTAAAGGCGAATATTTTCTATCATCATGGAATCACGTTAGACAAATTAATTGACACGTAAATCTTCTCAACAAAGTCACACCTAATTCGGCATGGAAAACTATGAAATGTTAATAATCTCACACATACCTTCAATGCAAAATTCATTTCTTATAGCTATATGCAAGCGTTTGTAATGCCATCGAAGTTGTTCACACCAGTCACAGCTGAATGAATTTGTGCAATGTATAATGCTCACTGAAAGAGAATAGGTGAGACTATGCGGTGTCATGTCCGTGTAAATGAAATATACTGTGATTTTATGAAACTTTCATCTACAGAAGTTTCTAAATTGCCTTCATCTAGAAATTATTGTTCTACTCACTTCTCCTGATTAATATACATGCTCTAGCACAAAGCATTTGTCAGGATACTGATTGATCCTTTTCTGGTGTTTTGCAATCTTAATCAAAGAGGAAGCTATTCAGTTTGACGTGTCACAGTCATAATATTTTGATGCAGCTACACTTTTTTCATAGTTCCGCATTTACTGGCAAACATTTGTGCAAAATGTGCATGTGTCCTTATCATACATTTGAAGTATATTTCAAATTATCTGTGGGCAAAATATTGAAGCACTTTAACTCCTGCAATTTTCATTTGGACAGAACGTGAGTTTAGCTTTCATAATAATTATTGTGTATTGTTAATATCCTTTACTGAATTATAGAAAATTTGGAGAAAATTCTAAATTGTACCTTCTGTATTTGAAGAATTTCTGTGTTTTATTCTGAACGTTTCCATGGCATTACGTAGTCCGGAATATGAATGTTTCTACTCCGAAATAGTTTGTGTTTCCAAAGAGAATTGACTAGTATATCATCGCTTTAAATCGATAATTCTTTCAGTAAGGTGCATTGGAATTAGGATGTTCCTCCATGGATGACCTACGATGAATTGTCCATTTCCTATATTTTGTATGAATGTGATCGTAAAGCGGTAATACCAGTTAGGTGAAAAATTTAAGAGTGAATATGAGTAGTATATAATGCTGACTAAATCATTCATAGATGAATAATTTAATATTATGTTCTGGTCTATCGGATAAAATGTGCAGTTATAAAACTGTAGTCCACAAAGGTTGCCACTTCACGAGGCGTATGAATATCGCAGGCTTCGACCTTGAATATTCCGCCTTCTAGAATTAATACAGATTCGTAACGCTTCATGTAGGCAATACAATTTTTATCAGTGTACCTTGGGTTTGGCACACTAGTGCATTTTATTAGTGCTGGGTTAGTCGGTAAAAATATTTGACTCTGTTAATTAATATCATTGTGACTACACTCACTAGCTGCTGTTCTATTGATGTTTGATTTTGGACAATATCTGAATGTTTTATGAATCTGCACCTAACATTATTTTGAAGACTTTTGTATTCTAATCATAAGCATAATTATGTAATATTTTTCTTCCACTTTCTTTGTTCTATTAGGACGTGAGTTAAATGTTCATAAGAAATTTCCAGTTAATGGAACCTTATACATGCAAATCAAAAAATCAGAGAAATTGCCAAATTTTGATATAAATATTCAAAATAAGTAACGTGTGGTATATCGGACCAGATTGCCGAAGGAAACGTTGGAATTAATCATTTCAATTTCGCTGAGATTTTACAAATATAATTTTATAAGTAAAGTGTGCTTAAAAACATATATACAAGTTCGTCTTGTGTACAGGAATTCCTTATTTATTATACCACCCAATGAAATGGTTCTGTTCTTATACCGGAAACCTATACACAATCCAGACCTTATGGTAATGTGATTGCATGCTCAATGCTTCTGAAGTTTTTCAAGCAAGAACCATGATGGTGGTTTTGTGTAACACGTGGTGCTCATAGAATCTTCCATAGATACTATAGTACCACTAGATACTATATCAGAACAAAAGCGATGTTATCCTAAACCGTTCACACGTAGCTACGATGCAATGAAAAGAAAACACTCAGCTTTTATTAGGCATGTGAATACCTCCATGTAGAGGACAAATATACTGACCTGCATTATCTCATCAGACTCATAAGTTCTCATGTATAAAATAGAATATTTACCTTCACATTTTGAAGGAACAGAAATGTCGTTAGCATTGTTGGAAAATCATTATGTCAAAATTGAAACTATTTGTTTTGGACCTATGGGTCTGATAAAATATCATTATAACATAATTCATTCGTGATCCCTTCATTGATGTTTTGTATTTGATGTTATTTCTTAAGATATTGCTAGTGTTTTGAGGCTAGTTTTTAAACTTCTGGCAGCCATATTAGCGTTAACATTTAAAAAGTAATTTGTTACACAATTTTGTATTCACAGGAGGTAAGTATAACGTCAAAATTACAAAATGCTATGTCAGGGCTTTTGTAAATCAAAGAAAATGGTACATTTGGTTGTATGTATTCGAATTTATGCAATGTTTGTTATGTGGTTATTCTTCAATACTATGAATTTGGAACAAGAATATTTCATTTTCTAATGAAATATTAGTACACATATTGTTTCATGTTCTTGTTGTGAACACACTTCAATAACTGGTTAGGTTAAAAGCTTTTTGAAGACCCTTCTCAGACGTTGTGGTAAAATCTCACCATTAACATCTCCCATGAAACTAAATCTTAGGAAGACAAACTGTCGCTAACCTCTTGAAAATTAACTGACTTGGATTCCGTAATTATTTTCACCCCTCCTTCTAAACTTAAATATCTTGCTGCTATGATCTACTAGGTAATTGTTTTGATGACTTTTAATCTCTTATTTTCTCTCGCATACCTTAAACACACCATTCTTTGGGATTAAATGATCACTTGATTCGTGAAATTTTGATTTGAAAAGGAATGCATTTCTTCTCCCCACTTGTTGTTTTATATAAATGTTCAAGTTTCAGAACTGAAACTTGAAAATTTCATCAAAATCGTATAAATATAAGTCTGTATGCCTACCTTCTTCTCTCAGAGACTGCATCATTCAAATGTGTTTAAACTGGGTATAGAGGTGTCGAATCTCAAGTTATTAATTTCTTCCAATATGAATGTGATTTTGCGTTTTTGCTATGGTTTACTTTGGGGTGAACTGTGAACATCAGATGCTGGAAAAATACAGCCCTATGATGATATTTCCAGGAGATATTTCAAGCTAATTTTTTTTCGAAACAAAATAATAATAATTTTTCTTATTAATTTCATGTTAAAAGATGGTGAGTGACAAAATATAAATTAGAAAGACTGCTAAGTATTGTTGTATGTATTCAGTGATTTTCATTTTTTTGGTATGTACATGATCTCACACTTAACGAATCTGGAATATATATACTTTATCTAACTGGAAAATCGTGATTTCCATACTACCACAGAATCACCATCTCCTATACAGATAGCATGGATAAAGATGCCGAAATGGACACGTTTGAAAAAGCATGACAGGCCTTCACTAATTTGAAATTAGATTACAGTATCGCAGAACATAGCACGAAGAAAAATACCACCATTCTTTTTGAAAATATGAAGAAGGGAATGAAGAGAGTCCGGGGAAACATTCAAACTACATTAAATGTGGTTACACCAATGACCTCCTATGCCAAATTCAATTCTCATGCGAATGCAAATACATTAGCAATGCTTCCAGAATTGTTAACGCGAGTAATTTCATAGTGAATACAAACAAAATACATTTCTTACAGTACCGCTCGTAAACTAAAAAAAACATGTTTTCATTGTACTTTATACTAAAGAGAACAGACCATTATGAAATAGAAGTCTGCAACAGTTTTGACATTTACTTCATTCAATGAATATTAGGACATTCACTCTTTAAGGAGTATGTGCTTTGATTCCAAATATTCTGATGTCAACAAACCTAACAAACATTTAAATCTTCGTGTTCCTAATTAAATCTTCAAATCTATCTATTGTAATCAGCCAGGTATCCTATATCTACAAAGAAATGCTGCAATATCACATATATTTGACTGTTTCGTTGGTGCCCCCCCTCTCCGATTATAAGTATTTTGAAATTGACTGTTTCGATATGATATTTTGCTAGGAGGTTTATTAAAAAGTTCACGAAACCTTTTCATTTCTACTTTATGTAGTGTGTAATATATCCATGTAGCCCTAAATAATTCATCTAATATTCAGAGAATTATTTGCGTTACCTTATTCATTTTCATCCATTCCGATCTGATGACGTAATGTATTTTGCGTTTTGCAAAGTGTAATATTGAAGAAAATTTACTCACCAAGTTGTCGCCTATAGATTCCAGCCATTGCTATATATTAGATCTATTGTATATTCTGTGATGTCACCAGACTGTTGTTATGGTAAAACAAAATTCCTAAATGTACAAGACAAATATAATTCCAAATACAAATACACAAATATATATACATATATTATATTCATTGCGAGGCACATTATCATCTCATCAAAATAAACATTCAGTGTCTGAAGGTGAGTACCAAATATTGCGAAGCGGTATTCAAGTGAGCTAAAATGACACTATTTGGAATGAGACAGAATCTACAACAAATCCTGCCTTATTGTCATTCACAACTTTTATTCAGGTAGATATCGGATAGAATTGCAAACTTTAGGTCTTGAAACAATCCGTGCGTTGAATAAAAACAATCAGCATAATTCTCATACCCACTTCGAATATCGTTTCTTAACTAAGAATAGTTTTTGACATTTCGTGAATTTAAGCTTCATCGATTCATCCAAGATTTGCATTTTTTCTAAACAATTTGACAATCAGTGACTCGTTGGGTTGATATCAATGAATCTGTTAAATGGGCGTATACGTTAGACTACCTAAAATCTCTTTCGTAATTCCGCATTTTATTTTGTTTCCACATACACCCTGAGCACAACTATTTCACTAAACTATTCACGTCATTACGCAACTCTTCTTCAACTACCTTGTGTCACAACTCATCACTTTTATTACTACCCTCCTGCATCAACATCCAATTCCTCTAAAAGCTTTTTATGTCGCGTAACTCCACCAAAACATTACTAATCTTCATCTCTGAATTTACAACAATCCTGGACATCTGAATTTTAGTTTGAAAATTGAATGAAGTATTACAGTGACATAAATGGGTTGACACCATAGAGATATGTCAATATGTCACACATTGTTGGTATTTTCTTGAGTTCTCTACGGAACCGAGGAATAATCTTCAACACCGAAATAATACCAAAGCGTTAGCTATTACTTGAGTTATATTTCAAGAGCACTGCACAAAATTGTAATGTTTATCAGCAAGACGTGACTACTGACATCCAGCAAACATTTTTTGAGAAAGCTGCAAAATTGTTCCGGTCTTTAACAATAAACTCCAATGGAAGCAGTCATATATCCATAAATACAACTGCTCGTCAAATGATATGCCAATTCTTACTTAGTATATTTCCTTCAGTGTGTTTGTGATTTGGAACTATTCAAATTGTTATTTCAAGAAAAATGAACCTTTGACAGATGTTCCCCTTCTCCACAGTGATTTAGATGGTCATTCGGAATTCATCTATTAGTGAAATGAATTATTCTTACATTTAAGTGCACATTAGCCTTATTGGAAATGCGGAAATGATAATGCCGTTACATACACACACACTAGTTTTATTATAGTTATGTTGTCAAACACCACAGGCATAATTTCTTTCAACAATTCTATTGCATATTTGATTTTCAATAGTGAATGATGAAAGTGAGTTTCGTTGGGACAAGTTCTAGACAGCTGAATATTCTATAATTCACTGGCGAATATAGATTCAAATAAAATCATTCTCAGTTCTTCATTGTGGGGAAGGACTTGACTTTCTTACTTTCTCGAAGAATTTCATATCTGAAATAGGCTCGACAATGCATACAACTAATTGAGATGAGGACCGATACCGATAAAACTCTTTGATGAAATATGTCTGGCTTCACTTGAGACACATCATTCTACTCATAGGTACTGAAAATCACGAACACTGTTTGAGATTTCTGTTGGTAAATAGATATGTATGAGGATAAAGCTAGTACACTGAGTGCTGCCTTAATTTTCAAATTGTACGGGCAGAAAATATATACTGAAAAAGTAGGAACCTTGTATATAAACGACTGATGTTTTCATCTAGGGCCGTTAGAGATATATATATATATATCGGTGCTATGTACTATGCTGTCTACACATTGCTGTTACTGCTTAGTAGCTAAACCTGCACCGAAACGCTACCAAAACGTCAGTCGCGAAAATGAATTTCAGTCAGCTGAGAACAGTCCACTATACAAAGTGAAGCTGTTTAGTGGAAAGTCTGCAGAAAACTGATTTTTATAAAGCGCGAGCATCCATAAAAATGTATCTCATTAGTGCAAGCATAAGCTGGTTACAATAACATGCAAGTGGGCTTGGTGCTTGCTTTTAAACTTAGTGTAAAATTAGCAGAAGTGGTATCGGGTGAATCTCACTGATCCTCATATTTAGTCTCTGCTGGGTGAATAAGCAAAATCATCTTTACGAGTAACTAATGCAGCTTCGAGAATTGTCGGTTTCATTGTGTAGTGAGCGAATTTTATCTTGCGCAAAATTCTCATTAGGCGTGATTTGGAAAAACTTCATAATGCTAAATAAATTGGGACGTCATATGGTGTACAGATATATCACTAAGACAATATATTCCACTTGACAAACAGCAAATCAATTAACAATAGAAGTAAGGTTATTTCGAAACAAGCACCTGTATGTCACGAACACACAACATCCGGTGTCTTTTGATACCAAGTGTGATTTGTCGTATTACACTTGGTTGTAGAATTGGACCACAAAATCTAATTTCTTCTGACTTTATTGAGTTCGTTTATTATCATGAATGTGATCCCTTCACATTGTTAATATGATATTTAACTGCATATTTGATTTCTTTACTAGTGGATGAAGGAGGTAAGTGGTGCCTAAGTAATGTAATAAATGTGCATAACAATACTGTGAACTTTCAGGCTGAACTGCTTCTTTACTCAGGATTTGTGATTGACGTCATACAGTGAAAGTTTCGCAGTCTCACTGCTTGCCTCGTCAAATCACCGCTGCCTTAGTCAAAAATCCCTGAAACATCGCCTGATCACACTGCTAAGAATGAGACAGAATCTACAACTAATCCTGCCTTATTGTCATTCACAACTTTTATTCAGGTAGATATCGGATAGAATTGCAAACTTTAGGTCTTGAAACAATCCGTGCGTAGGATAAAAACAATCAGCATAATTCTCATACCCACTTCGAATATCGTTTCTTAACTAAGAATAGTTTTCGACACTTCGTGAATTCAAGCTTCATCAATTCATCAGACATTTGCATTTTTCTAAACAATTTGAAAATGAGCGACTGGTTGGACAGATATCAATGAATCTGTTAAATTGGAGTATACGTTAGACTACCTGAAATCTCTTTCTTAATTCCGCACTTTATTTTGTTTCCACATACACCCTGAGCACAACTATTTCACTAAACTATTCACGTCATTACGCAACTCTTCTTCAACTACCTTGTGTCACAACTCATCACTTTTATTACTACCCTCCTGCATCAACATCCAATTCCTCTAGAAGCTTTTTATGTCGCGTAACTCCACCAAAACACTACCTACAATCACCTGTGAAGTTACAACAACCCTGACCATTTGTATTTTCATTTGACAAATTGAATGTACACACACATAAAAAATAACCATACATATTGCAATTGTACAAATTTATAAATGAATTCGCCGAAATGAGACTCTTCTCTGAATTACTCGTCTTCTCTCTGTCAGTCTCGGAGATTGATTTAAATACCCAACAGCGTGGCTGCTGTACTTTTCGATGCTATTCTACATCTACTGTTGGAGATTCTGAAACGACTGAGCTAATTTAGGTCTCAACACATCAATGCTAAATTGAGTGGGACGCCTCAATTGAGTAGCAAATACATCTATCCTCCCTCAATTCAGTTCGCTAAGTCACGGATATATCTGAAGACAAAGACTGGTCTGCAAATTCAAAGAAGAATTTATTCATCAAAAATACACCATACAAGCATATTTTTCATACGCATAAAATCAACTCAATTTGAATGATCTCTTGAGTTTATCAAATTTATCAAATGAAATTCCATCATGCTCTGTTAAGCTTGTTATGCATGCTTTATCATGGACAGCGATGAGTAAGGAGATATTGCAGGTTCCTGTTCAACAGCGATTGTAGAATGAAGCAGTATAATACTTCCAAACCTTGCGACGATAATGATTTGTGAATAGATGACTCCACGTATGGCATTTTGTTGATTTCTGCAGGGAACTGAGAAATCATCTTCAACACATTAATGATATCAGAGACATAATCATTATTTAAGTTCTAAAAGAATGAACTTGACAAACATTTCAAGAGCACTGCACAAAATTGTAATGTTTATCAGCAAGACGTGACTACTGACATCCAGAAAACATTTTTTGAGAAAGCTGCGAAATTGTTCCGGTCTTTAACAATAAACTCCAATGGAAGCAGTCATATATCCATAAATAAAACTGCTTGTCAAATGATATGCTGATTCTTACCTAGTTTTGTTTCCTCAGTCTGCTTTTGCTTTCGGAACTATTCAAATTGTTATTTCAAGAGAAATGTGATGTCTGAACCTGTAACAGCTGTTCCCCTTCTCCACAGTGATTTAGATGGTCATTCGGAATTTATCTATTAGTGAAGTGAATTATTCTTACTTTTAAGTGCACATTAGCCTTATTGGAAATGCGGAAATGATAATGCCGTTACATACACACACACTAGTTTTATTATAGTTATGTTGTCAAACACCACAAGCATAATTTCTTTTAACAATTCAATCGCACATTTGATTTTCAATAGTGAATCATGAAAAAGATGCAAGTAAGCTTCGTTCTTGCATTTAAACTTAGTGTAAAATCCACAAAAAATATTATCAGGTGAATTTCACTGATCCTCAAATTTTGTCTCTGCTGGGTGAATAAGCAAAATCATCTTTACGAGTAACTAATGCAGCTTCGAGAATTGTCGGTTTCATTGTGTAGTGAGCGAATTTTATCTTGCGCAAAATTCTCATTAGGCGTGATTTGGAAAAACTTCATAATGCTAAATAAATTGGGACGTCATATGGTGTACAGATATATCACTAAGACAATATATTCCACTTGACAAACAGCAAATCAATTAACAATAGAAGTAAGGTTATTTCGAAACAAGCACCTGTATGTCACGAACACACAACATCCGGTGTCTTTTGATACCAAGTGTGATTTGTCGTATTACACTTGGTTGTAGAATTGGACCACAAAATCTAATTTCTTCTGACTTTATTGAGTTCGTTTATTATCATGAATGTGATCCCTTCACATTGTTAATATGATATTTAACTGCATATTTGATTTCTTTACTAGTGGATGAAGGAGGTAAGTGGTGCTTAAGTAATGTAATAAATGTGCATTGCAATACTGTGAACTTTTAGGCTGAACTGCTACCTTATTTGTGATTTCTGATTGACGTTATACAGCGAATGTTTCGCAGTCTCACTGCTTACCTCCTCAACTCACCACCGGCTTTCTCAAAAATCCTTGTACCATCACCTAATCACACTGCTGAGGATGAGATAGAAACTACAACAAATCCTGCCTCATTGTCATTCACAACTTTTATTCAGGTAGATATCGGATAGAATTGCAAACTTTAGGTCTTGAAACAATCCGTGCGTAGGATAAAAACAATCAGCATAATTCTCATACCCACTTCGAATATCGTTTCTTAACTAAGAATAGTTTTTGACACTTCGTGAATTCAAGCTTCATCGATTCATCCAAGATTTGCATTTTTTCTAAACAATTTGACAATCAGTGACTCGTTGGGTTGATATCAATGAATCTGTTAAATGGGCGTATACGTTAGACGACCTAAAATCTCTTTCTTAATTCCGCACTTTATTTTGTTTCCACATACACCCTGAGCACAACTATTTCACTAAACTATTCACGTCATTACGCAACTCTTCTTCAACTACCTTGTGTCACAACTCATCACTTTTATTACTACCCTCCTGCATCAACATCCAATTCCTCTAGAAGCTTTTTATGTCGCGTAACTCCACCAAAACATTACTAATCTTCATCTCTGAATTTACAACAATCCTGGACATCTGAATTTTAGTTTGAAAATTGAATGAAGTATTACAGTGACATAAATGGGTTGACACCATAGAGATATGTCAATATGTCACACATTGTTGGTATTTTCTTGAGTTCTCTACGGAACCGAGGAATAATCTTCAACACCGAAATAATACCAAAGCGTTAGCTATTACTTGAGTTATATTTCAAGATCACTGCAAAAAGTTGCAATGTTTATGAGCAAGACGTGTCTACTGACATCCAGCAAACATTTTTTGAGAAAGCTGCAATATTGTTCCGGTCTTCAAAAATAAAATCCAATGGAAGCAGTCGTATATCCATAAATACAACTGCTCGTCAAATGATATGCCAATTCTTACTTAGTATATTTCCTTCAGTGTGTTTGTGATTTGGAACTATTCAAATTGTTATTTCAAGAAAAATGAACCTTTGACAGCTGTTCCCCTTCTCCACAGTGATTTAGATGGTCATTCGGAATTCACCTATTAGTGAAGTGAATTATTCTTACATTTAAGTGCACATTAGCCTTATTGGAAATGCGGAAATGATAATGCCGTTACATACACACACACTAGTTTTATTATAGTTATATTGTCAAACACCACAGGCATAATTTCTTTCAACAATTCTATTGCATATTTGATTTTCAATAGTGAATGATGAAAGTGAGTTTCGTTGGGACAAGTTCTAGACAGCTGAATATTCTATAATTCACTGGCGAATATAGAATCACATAAAAGCATTCTCAGTTCCTCATTGTGGGGAAGGACTTGACTTCCTCACTTTCCCTAAGAATTTCATATCTGAAATAGGCTCGACAATGCATACAACTAATTGAGATGAGGACCGATACCGATAAAACTCTTTGATGAAATATGTCTGGCTTCACTTGAAACACATCATTCTACTCATAGGTACTGAAAATCACGAACACTGTTTGAGATTTCTGTTGGTAAATAGATATGTATGAGGATAAAGCTAGTGTACTGAGTGCTGCCTTAATTTTCAAATTGTATGGGCAGAAAATATATACTGAAAAAGTAGGAACCTTGTATATAAACGACTGATGTTTTCATCTAGGGCCGTTAGAGATATATATATATATCGGTGCTTTGTACAATGCTATATACACATTGCTGTTACTGCTTAGTAGCTAAACCTGCACCGAAACGCTACCAAAACGTCAGTCGCGACAATGAATTTCAGTCAACTGACAACAGTCCACTATAGAAAGTGAAGCTTTTTTGTAGAAAGTCTGCAGAAAACTGATTTTTTTAAAGCGCGCGCATCCATAAAAATGTATCTCATTAGTGAAAGCATAAGCTGGTTACAATAGGATGCAAGTGAGCTTGGTTCTTGCATTCAAAATTAGTGTAAAATTAGCACAAATAGTATCAGGTGAATCTCACTGATCCTCGTAATTAGTCTCTGCTTGGTGAATTAGCAACATCATGTTTACGAGTAACTAATGCAGTTTGAGAATTGTCGGTTTCATTGTGTAGTGAGCGAATTTTATCTTGCGCAAAATTCTCATTAGGCGTGATTTGGAAAAACTTCATAATGCTAAATAAATTGGGACGTCATATGGTGTACAGATATATCACTAAGACAATATATTCCACTTGGAATACAGCGAATCAATTAACAATAGAAGTAAGGTTATTTCTAAACAAGCACCTGTATGTCACGAACACACAACATCCGGTGTCTTTTGATACCAAGTGTGATTTGTCGTATTACACTTGGTTGTAGAATTGGACCACAAAATCTAATTTCTTCTGACTTTATTGAGTTCGTTTATTATCATGAATGTGATCCCTTCACATTGTTAATATGATATTTAACTGCATATTTGATTTCTTTACTAGTGGATGAAGGAGGTAAGTGGTGCCTAAGTAATGTAATAAATGTGCATAACAATACTGTGAACTTTCAGGCTGAACTGCTTCTTTACTCAGGATTTGTGATTGACGTCATACAGTGAAAGTTTCGCAGTCTCACTGCTTGCCTCGTCAAATCACCGCTGCCTTAGTCAAAAATCCCTGAAACATCGCCTGATCACACTGCTAAGAATGAGACAGAATCTACAACTAATCCTGCCTTATTGTCATTCACAACTTTTATTCAGGTAGATATCGGATAGAATTGCAAACTTTAGGTCTTGAAACAATCCGTGCGTAGGATAAAAACAATCAGCATAATTCTCATACCCACTTCGAATATCGTTTCTTAACTAAGAATAGTTTTCGACACTTCGTGAATTCAAGCTTCATCAATTCATCAGACATTTGCATTTTTCTAAACAATTTGAAAATGAGCGACTGGTTGGACAGATATCAATGAATCTGTTAAATTGGAGTATACGTTAGACTACCTGAAATCTCTTTCTTAATTCCGCACTTTATTTTGTTTCCACATACACCCTGAGCACAACTATTTCACTAAACTATTCACGTCATTACGCAACTCTTCTTCAACTACCTTGTGTCACAACTCATCACTTTTATTACTACCCTCCTGCATCAACATCCAATTCCTCTAGAAGCTTTTTATGTCGCGTAACTCCACCAAAACACTACCTACAATCACCTGTGAAGTTACAACAACCCTGACCATTTGTATTTTCATTTGACAAATTGAATGTACACACACATAAAAAATAACCATACATATTGCAATTGTACAAATTTATAAATGAATTCGCCGAAATGAGACTCTTCTCTGAATTACTCGTCTTCTCTCTGTCAGTCTCGGAGATTGATTTAAATACCCAACAGCGTGGCTGCTGTACTTTTCGATGCTATTCCACATCTACTGTTGGAGATTCTGAAGCGACTGAGCTAATTTAGGTCTCAACACATCAACGCTGAATTGAGTGAGACACCTCAATTGAGTTGCAAATACATCTATCCTCCCTCAATTCAGTTCACTGTGTCACGGATATATCTGAAGACAAAGACTGGTCTGCAAATTCAAAGTAGAATTCACTCATGAAAAATACACCATAGAAGCATATTTTCATACGCATAAAATCAACTCAATTTCAATGATCTCTTGAGTTCAAAATTTATCAAATGAAATTCCATCATGCTCTGTTAAGCTTGTTATGCATGCTTTATCATGGAAAGCGATGAGTAAGGAGATATTGCAGGTTCCTGTTCAACAGCGATTGTAGAATGAAGCAGTATAATACTTCCAAACCTTGCGACGATAATGATTTGTGAATAGATGACTCCACGTATGGCAGTTTGTTGATTTCTGCAGGGATCTGGGAAATCATCTTCAACACATTAATGATATCAGAGACATAATCATTATTTAAGTTCTAAAAGAATGAAGTTGACAAACATTTCAAGAGCACTGCAGAGAATTGCAATGTTTATCAGCAAGACGTGACTACTGACATCAATGAAAAATGTTTTGAGAAATCTGCGTAATTGTTTCGGTCTTTAACAATAAACTCCAACGGAAGCAGTCTCATATGCATAAATAAAACTGCTTGTCAGATGATATGCCGATTCGTACCTAGTTTTGTTTCCTCAGTCTGCTTTTGCTTTCGGAACTATTCAAAATGTTATTTCAAGACAAATGTTGTGTCTGAAACTGTAACAGCTGCTCCCATTCTCCAAATGATTTAGAATGTCATTCGGAATTCATCTATTAGTGAAGTGAATTATTCTTACATTTAAGTGCACATTAGCCTTATTGGAAATGCGGAAATGATAATGCCGTTACATACACACACACTAGTTTTATTATAGTTATGTTGTCAAACACCACAAGCATAATTTCTTTTAACAATTCAATCGCACATTTGATTTTCAATAGTGAATCATGAAAAAGATGCAAGTAAGCTTCGTTCTTGCATTTAAACTTAGTGTAAAATCCACAAAAAATATTATCAGGTGAATTTCACTGATCCTCAAATTTTGTCTCTGCTGGGTGAATAAGCAAAATCATCTTTACGAGTAACTAATGCAGCTTCGAGAATTGTCGGTTTCATTGTGTAGTGAGCGAATTTTATCTTGCGCAAAATTCTCATTAGGCGTGATTTGGAAAAACTTCATAATGCTAAATAAATTGGGACGTCATATGGTGTACAGATATATCACTAAGACAATATATTCCACTTGACAAACAGCAAATCAATTAACAATAGAAGTAAGGTTATTTCGAAACAAGCACCTGTATGTCACGAACACACAACATCCGGTGTCTTTTGATACCAAGTGTGATTTGTCGTATTACACTTGGTTGTAGAATTGGACCACAAAATCTAATTTCTTCTGACTTTATTGAGTTCGTTTATTATCATGAATGTGATCCCTTCTCATTGTTAATATGATATTTAACTGCATATTTGATGTCTTTACTAGTGAATGAAGAAGGTAAGTGCTGCTTAAGTAATGTAATGAATGTGCATCACAATACTGTGAACTTTTCGGCTGAACTGCTAGCTCATTTCTGATTTGTGATTGACGTTATTCAGTGAATGTTTCGCAGTCTCACTGCTTTTCACGTCAACTCACAACCGCCTTTCTCAAAAATCCTTGATCCATTGGCTGATCACACTGCTAAGAATGAGACAGAATCTACAACTAATCCTGCCTTATTGTCATTCACAACTTTTATTCAGGTAGATATCGGATAGAATTGCAAACTTTAGGTCTTGAAACAATCCGTGCGTAGGATAAAAACAATCAGCATAATTCTCATACCCACTTCGAATATCGTTTCTTAACTAAGAATAGTTTTCGACACTTCGTGAATTCAAGCTTCATCAATTCATCAGACATTTGCATTTTTCTAAACAATTTGAAAATGAGCGACTGGTTGGACAGATATCAATGAATCTGTTAAATTGGAGTATACGTTAGACTACCTGAAATCTCTTTCTTAATTCCGCACTTTATTTTGTTTCCACATACACCCTGAGCACAACTATTTCACTAAACTATTCACGTCATTACGCAACTCTTCTTCAACTACCTTGTGTCACAACTCATCACTTTTATTACTACCCTCCTGCATCAACATCCAATTCCTCTAGAAGCTTTTTATGTCGCGTAACTCCACCAAAACATTACTAATCTTCACCCGTTAAGTTACAACAACCCTGACCATTTGTATTTCTATTTGACAATTTGAATGTACACACACATAAAAAATAACCATACATATTGCAATTGTACATTAATTATGAATTCGCCGAAATGAGACTCTTCTCTGAATTACTCGTCTTCTCTCTGTCAGTCTCGGAGATTGATTTAAATACCCAACAGCGTGGCTGCTGTACTTTTCGATGCTATTCTACACTTGCTGTTGCAGATTCTGAAACGACTGAGCTAATTTAGGTCTCAACACATCAATGCTAAATTGAGTGAGACGCCTCAATTGAGTAGCAAATACATCTATCCTCCCTCAATTCAGTTCGCTAAGTCACGGATATATCTGAAGACAAAGACTGGTCTGCAAATTCAAAGAAGAATTCAGTCAACAATAATACACCATACAAGCATATTTTTCATACGCATAAAATCAACTCAATTTGAATGATCTCTTGAGTTTATCAAATTTATCAAATGAAATTCCATCATGCTCTGTTCAGCTTGTTATGCATGCTTTATCATGGACAGCGATGAGTAAGGAGATATTGCAGGTTCCTGTTCAACAGCGATTGTAGAATGAAGCAGTATAATACTCTCAAACCTTGGAACGATAGTGATATGTGAATAGATGACTCCACGTATGGCATTTTGTTGAGTTCTGCAGGGAACTGAGAAATCATCTTCAACACATTAATGATATCAGAGGCATAATCATTATTTAAGTTCTAAAAGAATGAACTTGACAAACATTTCAAGAGCACTGCACAAAATTGTAATGTTTATCAGCAAGACGTGACTACTGACATCCAGCAAACATGTTTTGAGAAAGCTGCGAAATTGTTCCGGTCTTTAACAATAAACTCCAATGGAAGCAGTCTCATATCCATAAATAAAACTGCTTGTCAAATGATATGCCGATTCTTACCTAGTTTTGTTTCCTCAGTCTGCTTTTGCTTTCGGAACTATTCAAATTGTTATTTCAAGACAAATGTTATGTCTGAACCTGTAACAGCTGCTCCCATTCTCCAAATGATTTAGATGGTCATTCGGAATTCATCTATTAGTGAAGTGAATTATTCTTACATTTAAGTGCACATTAGCCTTATTGGAAATGCGGAAATGATAATGCCGTTACATACACACACACTAGTTTTATTATAGTTATGTTGTCAAACACCACAGGCATAATTTCTTTCAACAATTCTATTGCATATTTGATTTTCAATAGTGAATAATGAAAATGATGCAAGTAAGCTTGGTGCTTGCATTTAAACTTAGTGCAAAATTCACAGAAATAGTATCAGGTGAATCTCACTGATCCTCAAATTTTGTCTCTGCTGGGTGAATTAGCAACATCATGTTTACGAGTAACTAATGCAGCTTTGAGAATTGTAGGTTTCATTGTGTAGTGAGCGAATTTTATCTTGCGTAATAATCTCATTAGGCGTGATTTGGAAAAACTTCATAATGCTAAATAAATTGTGACGTCATATGGTGTACAGATATATCACTAAGACCATGTGTTCCACTTGAAATACAGCGAATCAATTAACAATAGAAGTAAGGTTATTTCTAAACAAGCACCTGTATGTCACGAACACACAACATCCGGTGTCTTTTGATACCAAGTGTGATTTGTCGTATTACACTTGGTTGTAGAATTGGACCACAAAATCTAATTTCTTCTGACTTTATTGAGTTCGTTTATTATCATGAATGTGATCCCTTCACATTGTTAATATGATATTTAACTGCATATTTGATTTCTTTACTAGTGGATGAAGGAGGTAAGTGGTGCCTAAGTAATGTAATAAATGTGCATAACAATACTGTGAACTTTCAGGCTGAACTGCTTCTTTACTCAGGATTTGTGATTGACGTCATACAGTGAAAGTTTCGCAGTCTCACTGCTTGCCTCGTCAAATCACCGCTGCCTTAGTCAAAAATCCCTGAAACATCGCCTGATCACACTGCTAAGAATGAGACAGAATCTACAACTAATCCTGCCTTATTGTCATTCACAACTTTTATTCAGGTAGATATCGGATAGAATTGCAAACTTTAGGTCTTGAAACAATCCGTGCGTAGGATAAAAACAATCAGCATAATTCTCATACCCACTTCGAATATCGTTTCTTAACTAAGAATAGTTTTCGACACTTCGTGAATTCAAGCTTCATCAATTCATCAGACATTTGCATTTTTCTAAACAATTTGAAAATGAGCGACTGGTTGGACAGATATCAATGAATCTGTTAAATTGGAGTATACGTTAGACTACCTGAAATCTCTTTCTTAATTCCGCACTTTATTTTGTTTCCACATACACCCTGAGCACAACTATTTCACTAAACTATTCACGTCATTACGCAACTCTTCTTCAACTACCTTGTGTCACAACTCATCACTTTTATTACTACCCTCCTGCATCAACATCCAATTCCTCTAGAAGCTTTTTATGTCGCGTAACTCCACCAAAACACTACCTACAATCACCTGTGAAGTTACAACAACCCTGACCATTTGTATTTTCATTTGACAAATTGAATGTACACACACATAAAAAATAACCATACATATTGCAATTGTACAAATTTATAAATGAATTCGCCGAAATGAGACTCTTCTCTGAATTACTCGTCTTCTCTCTGTCAGTCTCGGAGATTGATTTAAATACCCAACAGCGTGGCTGCTGTACTTTTCGATGCTATTCCACATCTACTGTTGGAGATTCTGAAGCGACTGAGCTAATTTAGGTCTCAACACATCAATGCTAAATTGAGTGAGACACCTCAATTGAGTTGCAAATACATCTATCCTCCCTCAATTCAGTTCACTGTGTCACGGATATATCTGAAGACAAAGACTGGTCTGCAAATTCAAAGTAGAATTCACTCATGAAAAATACACCATACAAGCATATTTTCATACGCATAAAATCAACTCAATTTGAATGATCTCTTGAGTTCAAAATTTATCAAATGAAATTCCATCATGCTCTGTTAAGCTTGTTATGCATGCTTTATCATGGAAAGCGATGAGTAAGGAGATATTGCAGGTTCCTGTTCAACAGCGATTGTAGAATGAAGCAGTATAATACTTCCAAACCTTGCGACGATAATGATTTGTGAATAGATGACTCCACGTATGGCAGTTTGTTGATTTCTGCAGGGATCTGGGAAATCATCTTCAACACATTAATGATATCAGAGACATAATCATTATTTAAGTTCTAAAAGAATGAAGTTGACAAACATTTCAAGAGCACTGCAGAAAATTGTAATGTTTATCAGCAAGACGTGACTACTGACATCAATGAAAAATGTTTTGAGAAATCTGCGTAATTGTTTCGGTCTTTAACAATAAACTCCAACGGAAGCAGTCTCATATGCATAAATAAAACTGCTTGTCAGATGATATGCCGATTCGTACCTAGTTTTGTTTCCTCAGTCTGCTTTTGCTTTCGGAACTATTCAAAATGTTATTTCAAGACAAATGTTGTGTCTGAAACTGTAACAGCTGCTCCCATTCTCCAAATGATTTAGAATGTCATTCGGAATTCATCTATTAGTGAAGTGAATTATTCTTACATTTAAGTGCACATTAGCCTTATTGGAAATGCGGAAATGATAATGCCGTTACATACACACACACTAGTTTTATTATAGTTATGTTGTCAAACACCACAAGCATAATTTCTTTTAACAATTCAATCGCACATTTGATTTTCAATAGTGAATCATGAAAAAGATGCAAGTAAGCTTCGTTCTTGCATTTAAACTTAGTGTAAAATTCACAAAAAATATTATCAGGTGAATTTCACTGATCCTCAAATTTTGTCTCTGCTGGGTGAATTAGCAAAATCATGTTTACGAGTAACTAATGCAGCTTCGAGAATTGTCGGTTTCATTGTGTAGTGAGCGAATTTTATCTTGCGCAAAATTCTCATTAGGCGTGATTCGGAAAATCTTAATAATGCTGAAAATATTGTGACGTCATATGGTGTACAGATATATCACTAAGACCATGTGTTCCACTTGGAATCCAGCGAATCAATTAACAATAGAAGTAAGGTTATTTCTAAACAAGCACCTATATATCACGAACACACAACATCCGGTGTCTTTTGATACCAAGTGTGATTTGTCGTATTACACTTGGTTGTAGAATTGGACCACAAAATCTAATTTCTTCTGACTTTATTGAGTTCGTTTATTATCATGAATGTGATCCCTTCTCATTGTTAATATGATATTTAACTGCATATTTGATTTCTTTACTAGTGAATGAAGGAGGTAAGTGCTGCTTAAGTAATGTAATAAATGTGCATTACAATACTGTGAACTTTTAGGCTGAACTGCTACCTTATTTGTGATTTCTGATTGACGTTATACAGCGAATGTTTCGCAGTCTCACTGCTTACCTCCTCAACTCACCACCGGCTTTCTCAAAAATCCTTGTAACATCGCCTAATCACACTGCTGAGGATGAGATAGAAACTACAACAAATCCTGCCTTATTGTCATTCACAACTTTTATTCAGGTAGATATCGGATAGAATTGCAAACTTTAGGTCTTGAAACAATCCGTGCGTAGGATAAAAACAATCAGCATAATTCTCATACCCACTTCGAATATCGTTTCTTAACTAAGAATAGTTTTTGACACTTCGTGAATTCAAGCTTCATCGATTCATCCAAGATTTGCATTTTTTCTAAACAATTTGACAATCAGTGACTCGTTGGGTTGATATCAATGAATCTGTTAAATTGGCGTATACGTTAGACGACCTAAAATCTCTTTCGTAATTCCGAATTTTATTTTCTTTCCACATACACCCTGAGCACAACTCTTTCACTAAACTATTCACGTCATTTCGCAACTCTTCTTCAACTACCTTGTATCACAACTCATCACTTTTATTACTACCCTCCTGCATCAACATCCAATTCCTCTAAAAGCTTTTTGTGTCGCGTAAATCCACCAAAACATTACTAATCTTCATCTCTGAATTTACAACAATCCTGGACATCTGAATTTTAGTTTGAAAATTGAATGAAGTATTACAGTGACATAAATGGGTTGACACCATAGAGATATGTCAATATGTCACACATTGTTGGTATTTTCTTGAGTTCTCTACGGAACCGAGGAATAATCTTCAACACCGAAATAATACCAAAGCGTTAGCTATTACTTGAGTTATAATTCAAGATCACTGCAAAAAGTTGCAATGTTTATCAGCAAGACGTGACTACTGACATCCAGCAAACATTTTTTGAGAAAGCTGCAAAATTGTTCCGGTCTTTAAAAATAAACTCCAATGGAAGCAGTCGTATATCCATAAATACAACTGCTCGTCAAATGATATGCCAATTCTTACTTAGTATATTTCCTTCAGTGTGTTTGTGATTTGGAACTATTCAAATTGTTATTTCAAGAGAAATGAGATTCTGAACCTGTAACAGCTGTTCCCCTTCTCCACAGTGATTTAGATGGTCATTCGCAATTTATCTATTAGTGAAGTGAATTATTCTTACATTTAAGTGCACATTAGCCTTATTGGAAATGCGGAAATGATAATGCCGTTACATACACACACACTAGTTTTATTATAGTTATGTTGTCAAACACCACAAGCATAATTTCTTTTAACAATTCAATCGCACATTTGATTTTCAATAGTGAATCATGAAAAAGATGCAAGTAAGCTTCGTTCTTGCACTTGAACTTAGTGTAAAATTCACAAAATATATTATCAGGTGAATTTCATTGATCCTCAAATTTTGTCTCTGCTGGGTGAATAAGCAAAATCATGTTTACGAGTAACTAATGCAGCTTCGAGAATTGTCGGTTTCATTGTGTAGTGAGCGAAGTTTATCTTGCGCAAAATTCTCATTAGGCGTGATTTGGAAAAACTTCATAAT
This sequence comes from Trichobilharzia szidati, assembly GCA_944472155.2. Lineage (NCBI taxonomy): Eukaryota > Metazoa > Platyhelminthes > Trematoda > Strigeidida > Schistosomatidae > Trichobilharzia > Trichobilharzia szidati. The sequence goes on along the minus strand of OX235277.1, from coordinate 19,020,921 downwards.
GCTAAATAAATTGGGACGTCATATGGTGTACAGATATATCACTAAGACAATATATTCCACTTGACAAACAGCAAATCAATTAACAATAGAAGTAAGGTTATTTCGAAACAAGCACCTGTATGTCACGAACACACAACATCCGGTGTCTTTTGATACCAAGTGTGATTTGTCGTATTACACTTGGTTGTAGAATTGGACCACAAAATCTAATTTCTTCTGACTTTATTGAGTTCGTTTATTATCATGAATGTGATCCCTTCACATTGTTAATATGATATTTAACTGCATATTTGATTTCTTTACTAGTGAATGAAGAAAGTAAGTGCTGCTTAAGTAATGTAATAAATGTGCATTACAATACTGTGAACTTTTAGGCTGAACTGCTACCTTATTTGTGATTTCTGATTGACGTTATACAGCGAATGTTTCGCAGTCTCACTGCTTACCTCCTCAACTCACCACCGGCTTTCTCAAAAATCCCTGAAACATCGCCTGATCACACTGCTAAGAATGAGACAGAATCTACAACTAATCCTGCCTTATTGTCATTCACAACTTTTATTCAGGTAGATATCGGATAGAATTGCAAACTTTAGGTCTTGAAACAATCCGTGCGTAGGATAAAAACAATCAGCATAATTCTCATACCCACTTCGAATATCGTTTCTTAACTAAGAATAGTTTTTGACACTTCGTGAATTTAAGCTTCATCGATTCATCCAAGATTTGCATTTTTTCTAAACAATTTGACAATCAGTGACTCGTTGGGTTGATATCAATGAATCTGTTAAATTGGCGTATACGTTAGACTACCTGAAATCTCTTTCTTAATTCCGCACTTTATTTTGTTTCCACATACACCCTGAGCACAACTATTTCACTAAACTATTCACGTCATTACGCAACTCTTCTTCAACTACCTTGTGTCACAACTCATCACTTTTATTACTACCCTCCTGCATCAACATCCAATTCCTCTAAAAGCTTTTTATGTCGCGTAACTCCACCAAAACATTACTAATCTTCATCTCTGAATTTACAACAATCCTGGACATCTGAATTTTAGTTTGAAAATTGAATGAAGTATTACAGTGACATAAATGGGTTGACACCATAGAGATATGTCAATATGTCACACATTGTTGGTATTTTCTTGAGTTCTCTACGGAACCGAGGAATAATCTTCAACACCGAAATAATACCAAAGCGTTAGCTATTACTTGAGTTATATTTCAAGATCACTGCAAAAAGTTGCAATGTTTATGAGCAAGACGTGACTACTGACATCCAGCAAACATTTTTTGAGAAAGCTGCAAAATTGTTCCGGTCTTCAAAAATAAACTCCAATGGAAGCAGTCGTATATCCATAAATACAACTGCTCGTCAAATGATATGCCAATTCTTACTTAGTATATTTCCTTCAGTGTGTTTGTGATTTGGAACTATTCAAATTGTTATTTCAAGAAAAATGAACCTTTGACAGCTGTTCCCCTTCTCCACAGTGATTTAGATGGTCATTCGGAATTCACCTATTAGTGAAGTGAATTATTCTTACATTTAAGTGCACATTAGCCTTATTGGAAATGCGGAAATGATAATGCCGTTACATACACACACACTAGTTTTATTATAGTTATATTGTCAAACACCACAAGCATAATTTCTTTTAACAATTCTATCGCACATTTGATTTCCAATAGTGAATGATGAAAGTGAATTTCGTTGGGACAAGTTCTAGACAGCTGAATATTCTATAATTCACTGGCGAATATAGAATCAAATAAAATCATTCTCAGTTCTCCATTGTGGGGAAGGACTTGACTTTCTTACTTTCTCGAATAATTTCATATCTGAAATAGGCTCGACAATGCATACAACTAATTGAGATGAGGACCGATACCGATAAAACTCTTGATGAAATATGTCTGGCTTCACTTGAGACACATCATTCTACTCATAGGTACTGAAAACACGAACACTGTTTGAGATTTCTGTTGGTAAATAGATATGTATGGGGATAAAGCTAGTATACTGAGTGCTGCCTTAATTTTCAAATTGTATGGGCAGAAAATATATACTGAAAAAGTAGGAACCTTGTATATAAACGACTGATGTTTTCATCTAGGGCCGTTAGAGATATATATATATATCGGTGCTATGTACTATGCTGTCTACACATTGCTGTTACTGCTTAGTAGCTAAACCTGCACCGAAACGCTACCAAAACGTCAGTCGCGAAAATGAATTTCAGTCAACTGACAACAGTCCACTATAGAAAGTGAAGCTGTTTTGTAGAAAGTCTGCAGAAAACTGATTTTTATAAAGCGCGGGCATCCATAAAAATGTATCTCATTAGTGCAAGCATAAGCTGGTTACAATAAGATGCAAGTGAGCTTGGTGCTTGCATTTAAACTTAGTGTAAAATTAGCAGAAGTGGTATCGGGTGAATCTCACTGATCCTCATATTTAGTCTCTGCTGGGTGAATAAGCAAAATCATGTTTACGAGTAACTAATGCAGCTTCGAGAATTGTCGGTTTCATTGTGTAGTGAGCGAATTTTATCTTGCGCAAAATTCTCATTAGGCGTGATTTGGAAAAACTTCATAATGCTAAATAAATTGGGACGTCATATGGTGTACAGATATATCACTAAGACAATATATTCCACTTGACAAACAGCAAATCAATTAACAATAGAAGTAAGGTTATTTCGAAACAAGCACCTGTATGTCACGAACACACAACATCCGGTGTCTTTTGATACCAAGTGTGATTTGTCGTATTACACTTGGTTGTAGAATTGGACCACTAAATCAAATTTGTTCTGACTTTATTGAGTTCGTTTATTATCATGAATGTGATCCCTTCTCATTGTTAATATGATATTCAACTGCATATTTGATTTCTTTACTAGTGAATGAAGAAGGTAAGTGGTGCTTAAGTAATGTAATAAATGTGCATTACAATACTGTGAACTTTTAGGCTGAACTGCTACCTTATTTGTGATTTCTGATTGACGTTATACAGTGAATGTTTCGCCGTCTCTCTGCTTAACTCGTCAACTCACCACCGCCTTTCTCAAAATTTCTCATAGCATTGCTTAACCATATACTTTGTGAAAATTATTTTTTATTTCTGATTAGAAATGACTGCCTATCGTTCGATTCTGTCATTTATAATTTGATTATCTCTTCCTGGATCAAGTTCATCAGTTTTATTTAATGTCTCTGATTGAAAATATGCACACATTTTTAGGGAACCTTCGAACTCCTTGAAGGGGGAAACATTCTATAAATGCTTCCTTGAAAATCTTTAATAGATTTTTTTGATTTTTCTATTTTGATTTTAAGTCGAACTGAAACGCAGTTGCTTTCCTTTTAATTTAACTTCCATATTCTGAATATATTCTTCTGAATAACCGATAAATCAGCTCAGTTCGTAAATTCGTTCTATCGACTGAATGAACAAAGTCAATTGTATGAGAACAAGAACAGCTGGTTCAAATTTAAGCTGGTCACCTTTGTAAACTAATATCCTACAAAAACTCTTGTTCTTTCTTTATTCAAATTCATAAAGGTGAATAAGTGTAGAAAGTTAACGTTAAAATCCTTATGAAAATAACTCCTGTTTATTGAATTGCACAGCCCAAACGCAATAAAGGGTGAACAATGTGCATTTGGAAGTTGAGACGAACGCTTGAATCTAAGTGCGTTATTTTAAAGTTGCATGAAGATCTTTCTGTTGCACGTCAGACTGTTTGAAACAATCTAAAATTAATTCGCTACACTATGTAAATTTAATAAGACTGGAACTGAACAAGTGCGAATCCCTTAGTATCTCATACCAGCTGTCATCTCTCACTACAAAAATAGATTCACCATTTCACAAGAATATTTCACTTTTAAACACAAACTGTTCTTAATTTAATATTTATATGCATTACGACAAATGTAAACTTTTGAATTTATGAGTTATACTAAATACATGTTCATCAATACTAGATGGAGGTAGTGAGTGCTGATGAAGTATTATATGAAATTAACTCTATTAACTCATGCAGTTGAAATAGATATACTTATGAATGAACGCTTAAAATTAAGGCCACTATTATTTCTCGATGTGCAGTTTATTTTCTTAAATACCGTATAAAGTGGTGTGAAAAGAACAGGATAAAACGGTTTTTAACATCTGCACTTTTAAAACAATTTGAATAGCTTTATTATCTTCAAGATTAACAGGTTCCCCATCTTTTTGAAGGACCTTAGGCTGCTCATCAGAAGTAAATTTTCCGGAAAAGAGATCTATAGGTTGCTTCTCTTAGTGACTTTTATCTCTCACTTAGTGTAATCTTATCTTAGAAGGATTGTTCAACACCTACTTTGGTGAACTATTTAAATCAGTCTATAATAAAACATTTCCACGCAGTAGACGTACATTTTCAGTATGCTAAGATTTTATAAAGCATTAAGAGTTACTCCTGCATTTATCCGCGTTGAAATAACTGTTGTTTAAGGCAGTTTAGCAACCTTATATAAATATAACTTACGAAAACGTGAACTGCTAAGAATATTAACGGAAGAGACGAGACTGCAGAACCAGACATCGCCTCTTTATGTTTACATCAGCCGTAATATGAAATTAGATGAGCGGTTTTCAGATATTGTGTGATTTCATGTATTTTTTTCATATACTATAGATGCTTTATGTATATGTATATCTTGCAATACATAAATTGAGACTAGCATGCCATACACTTTTACAGGCATAAGCATTTAAAATAGTATGCATTATCCAGTTGCTGACCGACGAACTCCCAAAATTTCTCTAACCACTGGAAAGCTCGGTAAACAGGAAAGGTTAAATTTAGGGGAAATGATCTCACCAGTCAATCAACACCATAGCTACCGCAAGTTCAAGGATCAAGCTTGAAACCCTATGTACCGCTGGGGACGCAAATGGATGACACGAAAAACAGTTCAATTTAAGGAATAAAATAGAATATCTCAAGTTCACAATTTAAGAGACTTCTTCAGCTTATGACACAGCCGAAGTCTGAATACTTCTCAACATGTACGTTTATATACAGCCGTAGATTATTTAGATATGCTGTACGTACCGAGATTCATATATACCTTTGTTTATCAGGATAATGAAGCTTTGTATTAGGATTTTAAAATTGGTTTCAGTGAAGCTGTTTATTATGTCCTCCAAGGATCCATCCCTTGTATGTTTATTCACTAATTATTTATAACTTTTTACTTCTTCCAAGTCAATGATGTAAGTGTTTGTATGCTAGATTTCCACTTGCGCTTTTAATCTGTTGTTTCTTATAAGCAAGTTTCCTGTTTGTTTTCAATTCATATCTTTGTAGACTTCATAAATTTTACATGTGAATTATTTTGTCTTCATTAAGTGATATTTAATGAAGTCATATCGGCTGTTTGTTTCAGTTTTAGGACAACTCTATCTGGAAGACATCCGTGTGTGTGAAACCATCAGTCATCGTTATTGTTCGATTTACCGTTAGTTTCTTCCGGTGTACATTCCATGTGGTGTGCTTCTCATTTTAGTGAAACCTGCGAAAAAAAGTGGAGAAATACGACTAATTCTCAAGAGTTGGCTTGCAGGGTCTTGATTTGTTTCAAGGTGAACCACGGATTGCTATCAGTTAGAAGACCATTGAAACCATGGATTTCTGGCTGAATGTTTTGTCCGACTTTTGGGCTCATCGACAAGCACGCACTCACTGGGATTCGAATCCAGGACCTCCCAGTCACAAATCAAGCTGATAGATCTTCCAGCCACTGGGACACGATTCAGTGGTCAGTCCATGAATTCTAGCTTCTGTCAAGCTTTTGATTTCAGCGCGACCACCTTCCAGCACCATAGGCGAGTATTAAGTTAACCATCTGATGAGTCCCTCACTTGGAAGAAACAATTGCGCAGCACTCCCCAGTTTTCAATTTTTCTGCAACTGATATCTACTCATGGTCAAAACTGAAGCAAATGCAACTAAGTCTACAGAAGAGCGAATATGCCGACGACACCTACTCAGCTAGCACGAAAATACTTGAAACGTGCCATCATACTGTGTCCAAAAGACTTTCATATAGAACCTATTCACATGAAAGCAGCGCTTACATATATTTCTATTCCTTGATATATACCTTTCTATTTATGCTTGAAATGTGGTACAGTATTCTTCCGACTCCCTTTCAGACGATCGATGATAGGCAAATGAAGGTACCACCTTAAAGAAGCGATGATGCTAATTTCGTAGGTATACAAAGACACAATAACTAACCTATAGTGTTGACAGCTTTCGGAATTGATGACATATATACTTTGGATGTGTCAGTGGTATTGTCACCAATAGAAATCTGAAAGGATTGCCGAGTGATTAGTGTATTTCTGGAATGAGAGAATACGAACCTTAATGTGACGTTCACTTCTCTTATAGTTTCCTAAATTAATATTTTCACTTAAATTCTGGCATGAAAAAACACTCAGATTTCATGCATGTAATGAAATCCCAAGACCAATAGAAGATGCACACGTCTGTCTTGGACTGATTATCTATACAATATTACATCACGTTGATCTTAGTGTAAATACCTCTGGAGTGGGAACAATTGCGATAAAAAAGAAGCCTACTTAACTGGGCTGATGTAGAGCAATTATATACCACAAGCTTTTTGAATGTCTCAGAGTAAAACAGAAGTCTGGACTGTAACCGTTTGGCAGGAAGTGATGCATATAGAAGAAAAGGTTTCCGATATCATTGAACACTTTGATTAGCCATTCTGTAAAGTGAGGAATATTAGTGACGAACGAAATATTTAGTTTTATTCTTACATTTAAATAATATGCAGATGACACACCTCTTATAACTTCATATACAAATACATTGAAAAAGTCAAAAATGACTGAGTTTTGTGTGATTCATCGTCAATGTATTACAAATCACAGTCACTTTATAGACATTAGTGCTTTTGGGTTAATGCTGACCACAGTGAGATGATTTAAAATATGAACACATCTATTCTTCATGCATAAAACTGCCTTACTATAATTAGGACTATTCTTACGAAGCTTGCCAAAACAGCAGTAATTCAAGTCACTAAAGGTGACATCTCCACTAAACTCATATTGTTTTTTGAACAGGGAAAATAACTTTAACATTTTGTAGGAATGATGTTCAGTGCAATTGTGCTAATGATATAAAATAGAGTTTAAAACTGAGTAATATTGTTATTTTCTTATTGAAAACTTAAGATTCAGTATATGAATTCCTTCGTTACTATACTTCACTATATAAAAGTATTCATGCTTCCGTTTCCTTTGTAACTCCTTTCAGAATGAAGATTAGGCCTGACCTCCAACTGAAGTATTAACAGTTTTCGATTACTTTCATGATTTGTTAAACATTAAACTTGTAATAATGTTTTTATTAATTCTCACTGTACTTGGTAATATAAATTTAAATAAACTTTTGTTTCTACAGTAATATTTGTATTGTCTGTGTAGTTTGCTAATTGAGACAAAAAGGTACATTTGTAGCTGTGAAGCAATTGTTAAGTTTTAATGACGATTTTGTGAACTAACGAACTTCAAAATAATAGGTATTGTTTCACTACCTGCAATCATTATGATTATTAGTATTTATCCTTTGAGTTCTAAGTGGAACATGGGACTTCAACAGCACATCTTTATTTTACCCTTTTCATTTGGGTTCACTATTCCCCATAATCACTGATCTTCCCCTGGCATGATCTATTTCACATCAATCTCAGACGCAAGCCTAACTCGTCGTCCCACATCCACGTTTCACTCGAGCGATGGCCTGATGCGTGATACCGTTGCACAGCCTCCTCAGGGTGCCTTCATTTCATCTCCATTTTCCTCCAGATATTTGTGGAGTAATAGGGTCTTGGTTGGTTGGTTTTCATATTTCCTTTTTGCTAACTGTTTCTGGCCGTTCGATCTTCAGTATGGAACCTGCGAAGTAAGCTGTTGATAAATGTCTGACACCTCATGGAAATGTATTTCGTTTCTGACCCATACAGAAGAACTGACTCACTGAAAAATGGTGGTGAAAATCCGAAATTCATTTTTTACGCCATCTGTAGAAGAATTCCAAATCACTTTGAGAGTGATGAAGGTACGTCTTACCTCTAAGATTCTGGTTGTGACATCCTCACCCATGCAGTGGTCTGTAGTTGAAACGATGCTGCCTGGCTAGACATTGTAGTAAATGGCCTCTTTCAAATTTATTATGTTGGCAACGACTGGCGCTTGTTGTTGTCGGTTAGTTTGTTTGTTATCTTCCTTGCCCCTATCTTCTGTATGTTCGCTAGAAACTCGTAATTATCACTGAAAATTATGTAAAATTTGGCTTGAAGCATGAGTAAGTGGTTCAAATGAACGATGCTCACCAACTTCTAAAGTGGCTGCAGTGTGATTCCCACCTGTCTCATCCCCAAATACCCCCTAATTTATAAGCCCATAGTCGGCCTGGAAAAGAATGAAGGTTAAGCACGAGGCCAGTAATCCCACTCCACAAGACATAATAACCCCGCTACTGAAATTCAGAAGTTTATATCCATCTGTTCCACTTGAAACCCTTGGAATGAGAAAAAAGGAGAATAGGATCTGAAGTAACACACGGTCTTCACTATGCACAAGTGAAGGAACAGAAGTTTGTTTTGAAAGAGATGTATAGGAAAATGATGGCTGCAATATTCACATGATTTGCGAGCGAACAAGTTTCTCTTACGAATAAAACTCTTCCTGGAACTCAAATGCTAGAGGAGTGACAAAATGCATATTCGTAGAAGGAGAATTTGAGCAACCTGACAGGAGATAATTCCAAGAGTTGGTTTTCATGCTATGTTGGATCGTGTCTCAGTTTCTCAATAGTCTACAAGCCCCTCATTGTAACCATAAGGACCAGGATTCAAATCTCGACGTAGTAGTATTGAAGAGTCTCAAGGCTGAGGAGAAACAGATGTCCAGTACTCCCAGTTTTTCCAGTGGTTCTCTAGATGATACCGACTCGTGATCAAACCTGTAACTTCACGACAAATTTGTTCATTTAGTATAGCACAGTTTCAGTGTTGTTAACTGGATGACTTTTCGTGCATATAATCATACCGATTTGATTATACTACTTTATAACTCGTCTAATAATGAATTACCTTCCCAACTATCAATAAACGTATCTGTAACTGGTGATCCCATTGCTAAAACATTTGTTCATTTCTATATTTTATTTTGAAATTTGAACAAAGTGGAGACAATACATAAATGAACACATAACATCATTCATTCAGTCGGAGCATCACTAACCTCCAGAAAGTATTAACTGGAACATTGGTGTATAAATCTGTTACGAAAAACCCAACCACCGTTGTACCTTTTACTACCAGTTAAACTCGAATGCTGCTGATCTCTAACGGGATACAATATCGATGTCAGTTATCTCAATGTTTAATGTGTCAGGGGTTTTTCTTAGTGTCAACTGCTGGCCCAATATGATGTCTTTTGTATGAATTCTAATAGTACTGCATATTCCACAGGGACAGTTAGTTTCAGGTTTTAGGTATTATCACCCATGACTAATTACCAGCCATACTTGATTCAAAATTGAATAACATAAGAAAAATAAGGTCAGTAATTCGCATAATAAGGAAAAGTACTAATGATTAGGAGTTCAAAGCCTCAATATTTCTACAGCACAGTGGGGGGGTGCATTAGAGGCTTTTCACAGAATTCTTCGTATGGCTGAAATCAGGGTAGAGTGTCACTCGGATACAAACTTTGTCAGCTTACCGACCCAAAATATGCAAATAGGAAAATTGGCAACTGATCGAATGCCGTGTAATGATTCTGAGGTCGATTTCATGGTTCAAAAAGGTTACGATCAGTTGGACTTTTGGAGCTTATTAATTCAGCCAGGTGCAGAATTATTCACCTTGCTAATTTAAATATTCAGGAAAGAAAGGTGCGTCAGTCTTAGGCATGTAATCAGATAATAGGGTGAGACATGGAGGAAGAAATACAGTTAGGTATAGAGAAAGTTCACTGACTACATTCACTGACACTAAGCAGTACATTGCACTTGATGCATTGCACAGTTATGCACACTGGATCACCGTGTTATTGTAGATTACTTCTAAGAATTCCGAAGAGATAATTCTAATTGATTAGTTAAGGCGAACGTTTGAGTTACACGTGATATTCAAAACATAGGATCTGTCTAAAGGACGGTACTCAAATTGTGAGATGACTATGACTGAATACCACCAGATGAACTGTTACTTGTTGAAAAGAGTTGAAAATAAATAAAGCATGTACAGCAGATAACATTTAGCTATATGAGGATACTTTTCGTAGATCAGATAGGATATCACACCACACTGAGATAAACTTTAAGAGCAAAGAATAGTTATGGTTGATGGTTAAAATAATAAAATGTATGTAATTTCACGACACTTACTTGTGGTAAGTAGTATGAAGTTTAATGCAAACAAAACAGTAACAAATAAAAGAATTAGCAGTTACATCAAAATTGACTTATCCAATACTAAACCTTGTCATACATACTTCTAACTTTATTTCCATTATGAAATTTATTTCAACTTTCGATCATCGTAAACTTTTGGTAAACAGTGAATGAAGCAGAAAATCTTCAAACTGTTACAGAAGTATTGTCTGTTAAGAATCCCACGGAAATTTCTTCTTTTAACTCCAAAAGTTTGAAGAGACATAAAGGTGTGTTGTTAGCTGATGCGCAGCAAGTCCTGATGAATGATGAAAAACTGGATATGTATCACCAAACAATCATAACCAATCTGCATACCGCTTGTATAAAAATTCTCTGGAGAGGTTAACAAATGGATTACAACTGTCTACCCATACAGACATGCACGTACGCCACTGCATACTGCATATACACATATAAATTTTTCATATTCAGGTGTCAGAAGAGTTCTTAGTATCAATGTCAGCTGACTGTCACTGATGCCTCCGGTCAACAAAAAACGTATTTTTAAATTGAATGTAATAAACAAAAGCTAACTTCAAATTGAATATATTTATTGCCGGAGCAGACATAATTAGAAGATTGCAGAACAGTAGGAGAATTATGAACTGATTATGACACAACTTTAAACCTATGGTTCCACAGCACTGAAATGCAAATTCAAATATAAACCATGCTACTTACTGGTAGAAAGTAGTATAAAGTTACTGACAAATGATTAAGTGATAATGATTAGATAAGTAAGGAGTAAACATGCATGGAGTGAGAAATTAGCCACGATGCACAAGTGCGTCACCTGGAAGGACCAGTTCTGAAGTGCTCATCTTTGACATCTCTCACTAATATATGTGAAGAAGCATATTATCTTATTGAGTAGTAAGTAGATTGAAGAAAAATAGGTTTTTCTTCATATAATAATTCTTTAATTGTGTGTCTGTCAAATTTTAACACCTTCTTCAGAATATGCGTTGCAAGGAAAACGTATGCGTATAGTCATACGTTATTTGAAAATGACTCGAAAATCGTGAATATATGCCTCAACAACTAACATGACATAAAGAAAATAAAAGACAGATTCAGCAGAGAAAATTTTTTTTATCGACGAAACCATCTTTACCAATAACTTTCTGGATATAAACTATATACACGTAATTTCTAAGTACTCTTTATTGGGATTAAGTCCACGTCTCAATGGAAATCGCATATTACTTGCAAGTTTGCTAGAACTTGGAAATTTCCTCAGGTTGCACGGAGCTGCTGAGAAGCTGACGAAATAGATGACGGTGCCAGTCGTAATGTGCACAAACTGCTGTTATTGCTATATTCAAATTCATAAAGGGAGATAAGTCTTTAAATAATAGGTGTTAGCGACATATTGGTATTCAACAAGAAGAGTATATTTCTAGATGTAGAATAGGTGAAGATAAACGCAGAATACAAGATAAGCTTATATAAAATGGATAGTAACAAGCAGCCACGTAATCAGTGACTTGTAAAATAAAAGTAATTCGGAAGAATAGTTGAATTTATTACATAAGAATACCAAGATATGAATTACCTAATTGCTTTTAGTAGAATCTGTGACGTAGTATCGTTCCACATGAAGAAAGATCCAATATTTGACGATATTTTCCCTCATTTCCTCCAAGAATTGTTCAGCATTTTGTTGAAAGTAACTGTAAATGTGTGCGGGTTTATGTGGTTACTATTGGATTTGTTTCAAAGCTGAAACATTTAGGAAATACAGGACGTTTGAGGCATTATGTTGAGTGGAAGTGTCGGTAACACAGCATTTTGAGGGGCCACCTCATGATACTCTAGTGGCTATTCATCCTAGTCATCATTAATTCATGAACGTCTGAGTATGTAATATCATTCTCCTACCCCGCACATATGAAATGACACTATATTCTGCGATTACTTCTACATTTTTCACACATCAGTGTCACTATTTCTTGCCAACTATCAATCTCCTGCCAACTACTATTAATTTAATCTCTCGATGACTGCTAATCAGTTATTTACACCGATTGCATGCTTTGAAACTGATAATCCCCATTTATAAACACAAATACATCACTGGTATAATGTTGATATAAAACTATACACACGTACATACGTACATACTTAACAGCAGTTGACAGGGAACCCACTGAAAATAATTCTTTTGTTACAGGATTTCATCACGAGCTGAAGTCGTTTAAGGAGCTATCGCAGCAGAAACTGGGAATCCCGAAGATTTGTTTCGTCAGGCTAGTCTGGGACTATTCAGAGGTAAGCATTCACCGCCAGGGTTCAAACCCATGACCTTCCAGTTACAAGGCAGTCTAGCTCGTAGATCATTAAGCCACTTGGCCCTGATCCAGTGGCTCTGTCAATTTGAGACATAGTGCAAACACTAGCCCGTATCTCCGACGAGTATTTGTCCCCAAACCCGAAATGACACACACGATAGAGGTTTGATTAATTGGAAAATAAAGGTTTGCTTCCGTGTCTGGCCTTCTGATGTTACAACATCACCACAAATATAAAATTGCCAGAAGTCTGGATTTTATAAATGCAGTGAAATGCCAAAACGAAAACTTTAGAAGGTCGTCAGCCATCTCTCAAGTCTTTTATTATTTTTATTTTACTGCACTCATGATTGCAATATTAAATCGAATTATTCGCATCTTCATGTAAAAAAGTCAAATTCGAATATACAGAGAGATGCAGAATATCTTTTCAATTAAAGAATTCTAAGGCCTCGATCTAGTGAACATGCATCAATTATCGATCATTTCATTTTATCTGAACCATGAGTTCATTGTCCACAGTACAAAAAATGGAGGTTTCCTACAGAATAAAAGTTAGCGAGATATGAACACAAAGTCGGAACACAATAAACATACAATATCCACTTCTCAGGCAACTCCGTCGATATTATCGACCAGATTATGACTTCATTACTTTCAGTAATATCATAAACAAACAATTCTCATATACCGTGTCAATATGAATGCGCAGAAGAACAATTTTGGTTTCACTAAAATCATTCTGATGCTTTCGTCTAATTGAAGTCTAACTGTTCATTCGACTTCGATCATTTCACAATTATCTACATAATAATTGTTTTCGCCATAAGCATTAACGACTTGTGAATCATTAAATATTGTGATGCCTAAACAACACGCAGACAGCTAGATTTTATGTGCATAAGTGATGATATGTGTATCGACGAACTTGTTCCACTCAAACCATTCTCAAGCTCTAATTTAGCGTATAGATGCCTCACGTATTCATCCTGGATATTTCCATCATTTATTATCTGTCAATGAACTTTGATATAATTATGAACAACATCAAATGATGTGGAAACTGTCAGTAGCAAATAATCAATACTCCTGCATATTCATTCTACCATCAGTGTATACTCCACCACAGTGTTGTAATCGTATTCTTATATCAGTGGGATCAAGTTTACTTGTCTTTCAACAGGGAATGTATACCACTCAAACCTATCGACAGCGTAATACCAGTAATATTGAATGTCTGAAGAGTTGGATTTGCAGTTGTCCACAAACAGTAGTAATTAGAGTCCAGATCCTACATCATCCTCCAATCTGTAGGTTGGCACACTAGTAGAGTTGAGCTGGTTTCTTCAGCACTAGTTTCACCGAAATTCGACAATTTATAGAAAAGCAAGTGATCGTCAGTCAGCTTATCCAATTCTAGATAATCAAATAAAACTTTTAGATCTGTAGATTCCTAAGCATTTCGCGTTCAACGAGCAATTTGTTCTACATATATTGATTGAATTGCTTTTCAGACACCAGGTGCTTCAAGGAACAGGATCGTGACAGATGCTCCTCTTGCAATTTTACGTCTGTGTACCATTCTCATAACAGTGGTAATAAATACATCCTCGAAAAACAGAAATTTTAATGTGCGAAAATACTACGCGTTTCGTGATGACAACGTGCGACAATATTATCGGAATGTAATAAACTGAATAAATTTTGTAATGTGATTTTTACTTAGCGGAAGCAATATTTTCGGGAGAAACACGCCCATAGGACCAATGCTGATAGTGTAGTCAATCAAGAATCTCACCGGAATTGTAAGGTAAAATATACGAACTGAGTGCACATGACAAATCGCTTTTGACTATACAAACAGTCTCAACGTGGAGTTGATACCTTGAACGAAACCAAGGAACAATTTACTATATTATTCTTTTATCTGTGTCAATCCGTGCAGTACGATCTTGCGAATTAATTAGAGACTGCTTCGGAGAACATCATTAATTACAATTTATTGGTGGAATTCGAAGTACGTTGTTCGCTCCATCTCCACGACTCAACCATCCATATATGCACTTGCTCACCAAGACTTCAAGATAGCGATCCTGCTGCCCCAAACAAAACTGTGTAACTCTCAGTGCATATCCATGTACTTCTTCATAGCAGTTTCTGTGGAAAGGATGAACCAATAGGAGGTTTGAATTCCAATCGCTCAGATTATGTATGTTGACTGTGAGCAGAAAATGCAACTCATTTTTTATTCGCCTGTATACAGATTAAATGAAATAGAGTGAGTCAGGATCTACTGTCTTTTATCTACATACTTTGATGCATTGAAATTGGATTTCGATTTCCATACAAATGCCTCCAAGTTGTACAAATATTAAGACAGGCCATAACTTGTTACACGCTCTATTATTCTTGCAATCTATAACATCAACACATTTCGTCATCCATATTGTCGTTAAAAATAGATACACTGGCTTAGAAGTATACCTAATTCTGGAATATGACTGTGATGCATTCACATGAAGAAAATGAATAGCAAAACAATAGTAAATTGTGGCAAATGAATACATGTCGAATAGTAGTGAGGTTTCAAATTAAGTATTTGTTGAGTCATATAAATAGTCAGGCGAAACCATCAGAAAAATATGATTCTGCGTTGTGATTCAGGCTGAAATGGCATATGTTTCATTTTCGCCATGATGTCTGCTAGTTGTAATTAACATCAATGGAAGTTAAATGTGTCCCACATACAAATCTGTTGATTTTGCATGGAATCGTCATCAAAAAATTGAGACTCCTTTTCGAAGTAATACTTCGAGGGATTTGTAGTTCAGTTCAGTTCCCAATTCCAAACTGTAGAAACTGACTGTCGCTGGTGCTTCTCATCAACTAGAAAATGTTTCTTCCTTTAGAATATTATGAACCATATGTGACTGCGACACACAGAATTCAATTTCTGGAGCACAATTTAGTAGAAGATTGTAGATCAGTTGGAGAATTATGAACCTAT
>OX235277.1:18888956-19004577 GCA_944472155.2 Trichobilharzia szidati | reverse complement strand
AAACGTGCCATCATACTGTGTCCAAAAGACTTTCATATAGAACCTATTCACATGAAAGCAGCGCTTACATGTATTTCTATTCCTTGATATATACCTTTCTATTTATGCTTGAAATGTGGTACAGTATTCTTCCGACTCAATTTCAGACGATCGATGATAGGCAAATGAAGGTACCACCTTAAAGAAGCGATGGTGACAATTTCGTAGGTATACAAAGACACAATAACTAACCTATAGTGTTGACAGCTTTCGGAATTGATGGCATATATACTTTGGATGTGTCAGTGGTATTGTCACCAATAGAAATCTGAAAGGAATGCCGAGTGATTAGTGTATTTCTGGAATGAGAGAATACGAACCTTAATGTGACGTTCACTTCTCTTATAGTTTCCTAAATTAATATTTTCACTTAAATTCTGGTATGAAAAAACACTCAGATTTCACGTATGTAACGAAATCCTAAGGCCAATAGAAGATGCATACCTCTGGCTCGGACTGGTTATCTATACAATATTGCATCACGTTGATCTTAGTGTAAATACCTCTGGAGTGGGAAAAATTGCGATAAAAAAGAAGCCTACTTAACCGGGCTGATGTGGAGCAATTATATACCTGAAGATTTTTTGAATGTCTCAGAGTAAAACAGAAGTCTGGACTGTAACCGTTTGGCAAGAAGTGATGCATATAGAAGAAAAGGTTTCCGATATGAGTGAACACTTTGATTAGCCATTCTGCAAAGTGAGGAATATTAGTGACAAACGAAATATTTAGTCTTATTCTTATATTTAAATAATATACAGATGACCCACTTAGTCGGAGAGAGAACCTCTTATAACTTTATGTGCAAATAAATAGGAAAAGTTACAAATGAATGCAGTTAGCATAATTCGTTGTCCATGTATTACAAATCGCTAAGACTATTCTTACGAGGCTTGCAAATACAGCATTTATTCAAGTCGCTGAAGGTGGCATCTCCACTAAACTCATATTATTTTCTGAACAAGGAAAATAACTTTAACATTTTGCAAGAGTGACTTTCACTGTAAATGTGCTGCTGATATACAATAGAGTTTTTTATACTCAGTAATATTGTTTTCTTATTGAAAACTCAAGATTCAGTGTATGAATTCCTTCGTTACTATGCTTCACTATGTAGAAGTATTCATGCTTCCGTTTCCTTTGTAACTCCTTTCAGAATGAAGATTAGGTCAAAATTCTTGGATATCTGGCCTGACCTCCAACTGAAGTATTAAAAGTTTTCGATTACTTTCACGATTTTTTAAACATTAAACTTGTGATAATGTTTTTGTTTATTCTCACTGTACTTGGTAAAATAAATTTAAATAAACTTTTGTTTCTACAGTAATATTTGTATTGTCTGTGTAGTTTGCTAATTGAGACAAAAAGGTACATTTGTAGCTGTGAAGCATTTGTTACTTTTTAATGACGATTTTGTGAACTAACGGAACTAAAAAATAATAGGTATTGTTTCACTACCTGTAATCATCATGATTATTCTTATTTATCCTTCGAGTTCTAAGTGGAACATGGGACTTCAACAGCACATCTTTATTTTACCCTTTTCATTTGGGTTCACTGTTCTCCATAATCACTGATATTCCCCTGGCATGATCTATTTCACATCAATCTCAGACGCAAGCCTAACTCGTCGTCCCACATCCACGTTTCACTCGAGCGATGGCCTGACGCGTGATACCGTTCGACAGACTCCTCAGAGTGCATTCATTTCAACTCCAATTTCCTCCAGATATTTGTTGAGTAATAGGGTCTTGGTTGGTTGGTTTCCATATTTTCTTTTTGCTAACTGTTTTTGGCCGTTCGATCTTCAGTATGGAACCTGCAAAGTAAGCTGTTGATAAACGTCTGACACCTCATGGAAATGTACTTCGTTTCTGACCCATACAGAAGAACTGACTCACTGAAAAATGGTGGTGAAAATCCGAAATTCCTTATTTACGCCATCTGTAGAAGAATTCCAAATTACTTTGAGAGTGATGAAGGTACGTCTTACCTCTTCTATTCTGGTTGTGACATCCTCGCCCGTGCAGTGGTCCGTAGTGGAAACGATGCTGCCTGGCTAGACACTGTAATAAGTGGCCTCTTTCAAATTTATTATGTTGATAACGATTGGCGCTTGTTGTTGTCGGTTAATTTGTTGGTTATCTTCCTCGCCCCCATCTTCTGTATGTTCGCTAGAAACTCGTAATTATCACGGAAAATTATGTAAAATTTGGCTTGAAGCATGAGCACGTGGTTCAAATGAACGATGCTCACCAACTTTTAAAGTGGCTGCAGTGTGATTCCCACCTGTCTCATCCCCAAATACCCCCTAATTTATAAGCCCATAGTCGGCCTGGAAAAGAATGGAGGTTAAGCACGAGGCCAGTAATCCCACTCCATAAGACATAATAACCCCGCTACTGATATTCAGAATTTTACATCCATCTGTTCCACTTGAAACCCTTGGAATGAGAAAAAAGGAGAATAGGATCTGAAGTAACACACGGTCTTCACTATGCACAAGTGAAGGAACAGAAGTTTGTTTTGAAAGAGATGTATAGGAAAATGATGGCTGCAATATTCACATAATTTGTGAGTGAACAAGTTTCTCTTACGAATAAAACTCTTCCTGGAACTCAAATGCTAGGGGAGTGACAAAATGAATATTCGTAGAAAGAGAATTTGAGCGACGATCAGTTGGACTTTTGGAGCTTATTAATTCAGTCAGGTGCAGAATTATTCACCTTGCTAATTTAGATATTCAGGAAATAAAGGTGCGTCAGTCTTAGGCATGTAATCAGATAATAGGATGAGACATGGAGGAAGAAATACAGTTAGGTGTAGAGAAAGTTCATTGACTACATTCAATGACACTAAGCAGTACATTGCACTTGATACAATGCACAGTTATTCACACTGGATCACCGTGTTATTGCAGATTACTTCTAAGAATTCCGAAGAGATAATACTAATTGATTAGTTAAGGCAAACGTTTGAGTTACACGTGAAATCCAAAACAAATTGTGAGCTGACTGTGACTGAATACCACCAAATGCACTGTTACTGTGCGTCAATAGGAAAAACGAGCAAAGTAGTGTCAATGGCGACCGATTGCCATATTTAGCAGCGCGCGAATGTCCAGATATAGAATACAAGGATTAGAATAAATAATGTTTAAAAACAGTTGAAAATAAATAAAGCATGTACAGCAGATGCCATATAACTATATGAAGATAATTTCAGTAGACCAGATAAGATATCACGCTAAACTGAGATAAAATTTAAGAGCAAAGAACAGTTATGGTTGATGGATAACATAAAAAAATGTAGTTACATTTTTTTATGATACTTAATTGTGATAAGTAGTATAAAGTTGGACGCAAAAGAAACAGTAACAAACGAAACATGAGAAAGGAATTAGCAAATACATCAAAATAAACTTATCTAATACTGAACCTTAACATACATACTTCTAACTTCATTTCCATTATGAAATTTACCTCACTTTTCGATCATCATAAGCTTTTGGTATACAGTGAATGAGGCAGAAAATCTTCGAACTGTTACAGAAGTAATGTCTATTAAGAATCCCACTGAAATTTCTTCTTTAAACCCCAAAAGTTTGAAGAGACATAAAGGTGTGTTGTTAGCTGATGCGCAGCAAGTCCTGATGAATGATTAAAAACTGGATATGTATCACCAAACAATCGTAACTGATCTAAATACCGCTTGTGTATAAATTCTTATGGAGAGGCTAACAAATGATTTACAACTGTCTACCCAAACAGACATGCACATACACCACTGCATACTGCATATACACACATAAAATTTTCATATCCACGTTTCAGAAGAGATCTTAGTATCACTGTCTGGTGACTGTCACTGATGCTTCTCATAAACTTAAAAACGTATCTTTGACTTACATGTAATCAACAGGAGATTACTGCAACTTGTATATATTCATTTCCGGAGCAGACATAATTAGAAGATTGTAGATGAGTTGAAGAATTATGAACTGACTATTACAGAAACTCAAAACCTATGGTTCTTCAAAACTGAAATGCAAATTCAAATATAAACCATGTTACATTTTGGTAGAAAGTAGTATAAAGTTACCGACAAATGATTAAGTGATAATAATTAGATAAGAAAAAAGTAAACATGCATGCAGTCTGAAATTAGCCTCGATGCACAAGTGCCTCACCTGAAAGCACCAGTTCTGAAGTGCTCATCTTTGACATCTTTCACTAATATACGTGCAGAAGCATATTATCTTATTGAGCAGTAAGTATATTGAAGAAAAATGGGTATTCCTTCATATAAAACTTCTGTAATTGGGTGTCTGTCAAATTTTAACACCTTCTTCAGAATATGCGTTGCAAGGAAAACGTATGTGTATAGTCATACATTATTTGAAAATGACTCGAAAATAGTGAATATATGCCTCGACAACTAACATGACATACTTTATGAATTACAATGTCGAACCATCAGAGATTATAAATATCAAAAGTGCATTATGTAGAGGATTTTCGCCATCATATTATCGACATCAAGAGATGTATTCACATTTTGGAAATGAGATTTGGACTTCTCAAAGATGATGTTATCAAATAAAAACTAGCAACTAACGTAACAAATTAGAAAGTCTTTCACCATGTTTACACAAATGGATATTTGAAATCGAATAGTCATTTGATAAAGGATTACTACGATCCAAAGCATGCTACTTATCAGTAATAAGTCGGATAAGGTTGAAAATTTGATGTGACAGATTGGTGGGCTTTCCGCTTACTCCTCATATCCTTACTAGTTTCGCTTCTTCATCAAATGCAGAAATGATACAATTTTGTCTTTTCACCTCTGTAGGCACTCATTGGATATTTTCCGGTGCTACTTCTGTAGTCACAATTACAAGGTTTATCGCATGTTTGTTTCGCTGTAATTCTATCGACAATTATTTGAAATTCAGGAGTTCTACATAAGAACACTTAGCAGGAAGGACAATATATTCAAAGGACAGCATCAGCTGACCATGTAGTTGTGTTAGTTAACAAGCACTTTCGGTCTTGTGGTATGTAAATAGTGAGAACAAGTGATTGAATATGATCAAGACAGTTAATTGGTGTATTTGAATAAAACAAGATTAATAGTTTATACAGAATTAGATGCCCTCATCATTCTTTTCATTGGCTTCTCATCAGCTTCGTACTGATACCACTGTAGGAGTTACATTGTGAGAAAGGCAAACCTTCAATTTACTGAAAATGTACCAAAATACCTACGCCTGAATGGAATAAACGCTTACAATAATGTTATTGTCAGACGGTATGTCAATTTCCTTCATGATGTGGACACGACGAAACCATCTTAAATAGACATAATATTTCAATTCTCCTGAAGTTTGCCCAATTCAGTCGCCACCAAACGCCTGAAACCGTATTTATATTATTGGAAATAAGCAGTTATCAGTGTTTACTAGTGGCTGGTTGTCTTGATTCACACTTTGATTTATTTCGTAAACCTTGACATTAACCTCTCCCTGCATTTTACATCGTGTAGCACTGCTTGTCTCATTCCTACGATGTGAGGTCAAATCACCACATATTTGCTCAATTTATTAGTTTCTCAAAGTCTTATTCACCTCTCATCTTTATCACGTCACTCTTTCGTCACTGTATCCAAGAATTTGTGATTTTTACCAATAACTTTCTGGATATAAACTATATACATGTAACTTCTAAGTACTATTTATTGGGATTGAGTTCACGTCTCAATGCAAATTGCATATTACTTGCAAGTTTGCTTGAACTTAGTAATTTCCTCAGGCTGCACGGAGCTGCTGAGAAGCTGACGAAATAAATGATGGTGCGATTCGTAATGTGGACAAAATGCTGTTCTTCCTATATTCAAATTCATAAATGGGAATAAGTCTTTAATTAATAGGTGTTAGCGACATATTGGTATTCAACAAGAAGAGTGAATTTCAAGGTGTAGAATAGGTGGAAATTATAGTGGAATACAAGATAAACTTATACAAAAATGGATAGTAACAATCAGCCACGTAATCAGTGACTTGTAAAATAAAGGTAATTCGGTAGAATAGTTGAATTTATTACATAGGAATACCAAGATATGAATTACTTAATTGCTTTTAGTAGAATCTGTGACGTAGTATCGTTCCACATGAAGAAAGATGCGATATTTGACGATATTTTCCCTCATTTCCTCCAAGAATTGTTCAGCATTTTGTTGAAAGTAACTGTAAATGTGTGCGGGTTTATGTGGTTACTATTGGATTTGTTTCAAAACTGAAACATTTAGAAATACGGAATGTTTGGAGCATTATGTTGAGTGGAAGTGTCGGTAGCACAGGTATTCGAGGGTCCACCTCAGGTTATTTTAGTGACTATTCTTCCCAGTCATCATTAATTTATGAACGTCTGAGTATGTAATTACTCTCTGCTACCCCCATATATAAAATGACACTACATTCTGTGATCACTTCCACATTTTTCACACATGAATGTCACTATTTCTTGCCAACTAAAAATCTCCTGCCAACTACTATTAATCTATTCTCTCGATGACTGCTAATCAGTTATTTACACCGATTGCATGCCTTGAAACTGATAATCCCCATTTATAAACACAAATGCATCACTGGTATAATGTTGATATAAAACTATACACACGTACATATTTAACAACGGTTGACAGGGAACCCATTGAAAATAATTCTTTTGTTACAGGATTTCATCACGAGCTGAAGTCGTTTAGGGAGCTATCGTCAGACTAGTCTGGGACTATTCACAAGTAAGCATTCACCACCAGGGTTCAAACCCATGACCTTCCAATTACAAGGCAATCTCGCTCGTAGACCATTAATTCACTTGCCCCTGATCGAGTGGCTCTGTCAATTTGAGACGTAGTGCGAACACTAGCCCGTATCTCCGACGAGTATTTGTCCCCAAACCCGAAATGACACACACTATAGAGGTTTGATCAATGGACAAATAAAGGTTTGCTTCCGTGTCTGGCCTTCTGATGTTACAACATCACCACAAATATAAAATTGCCAGAAGTCTGAATTTTATAAATGCAGTGAAATGCAAAAACGAAAACTGTACAATGTCATCACCCATCTCTCAAGTCTTTTATTATTTTTATCTTACTACACTCATGATTGCAATATTAAATCGAATTATTCGCATCTTCATGTAAAAAGGTCAAATTCGAATATACAGAGAGATGCAGAATGTCTTTCCAATCAAAGAATTCTAAGGCCTCGATCTAGTGTACGTGTATCAATCATCGGTCACTTCATTTTATCTGGACCCTGAGTTCATTGTTCACAGAACAAAAAATGGAGGTTTCCTATAGAGTAAAAGTTAGCGAGATATGAACACAAAGTCACAACACAATAAACATACAACATCCACTTCTCAGGCAACTCCGTCGATATTATCGACCAGATTATGACTTCATTACTTTCAGTAATATCATAAACAAACAATTCTCATATACCGTGTCAATATGAATGCGCAGAAGAATAATTTTCTTTTCACTAAAATCATCATTCTGATGCTTTCGTCTAATTGAAGTCTAACTCTTCATTCTACTTCGATCATCTCACAATTATCTACATAATAATTGTTTTCGCAATAAGCATTAAAGAAAATTTACACAGTGTCTTTCATGAATCAGTAAATACTGTGAGGCCTAAACAACACGCAGACAATTAGATATTATGTGCATAAGTGATGATATGTGTATCGACGAACTTGTTCCACTCAAACCATTCTCAAGCTCTAAGTTAGCGTACAAGCGCCTCACGTATTCACCCTGGATATTTCCATCATTTATCATCTGTCAGTGAACTTTGATATCATTATGAACAACATCAAATGATGCAGAAACTGTCAGTAGCAAATAATCAATACTCCTGCATATTCATTCTACCATTAGTTTATACTCCACCACAGTGTTGTAATCGTATTCTTATATCAGTGGGATCAAGTTTACGTGTCTTTCAACAGTGATTGTATACCACTCAAACCTGTCGACGACGTAATACCAGTATTATTGAATGTTTGAAGAGTTGGATTTACAGTTGTCCACAAACAGTAATAATTGGAGATCAGATCCTACATCATCCTCCAATCTGTAGGGAGGCACACTAGTAGAGTTGAGCTGGGTTATTGACCACTAGTTTCACTGAAATTCGACAATTAATAGAAAAGCAAATGATTGTCAGTCAGCCTATCGAATTCTAGATAATCAAAGAAATCTGTCAGATCTGTAGATTCTGAAGCATTTCGCGTTGAACGAGCAATTTGTTCTATTTATATTGATTGGATTGCTTTTCAGACACCAGGTTCTTCAAGGAACAGGATCGTGACAGATGCTCCTCTTGTAATTTTACGTCTGTGTACCATTCTCATAGCACTGGTAATAAATACATCCTCGAAAAACAGAAATTTTAATCAGCGAAAATACTACGCGTTTCGTGATGACAACGTGCGACAATATTATCGGAATGCAATAAACTGAATAAATTTTGTAATGTGATTTTTACTTAGCGGAAGCAATATTTTCAAGAGAAACACGCCCATAGGATCAATGCTGATAGTGTAGTTAATGAAGAATCTGGTCTGAATTCTATGGTAAAATATACGAACTGAGTGCACATGACAAATCGCTTTTGACTGTACAAACAGTGTGAACGCGGAGTTGATACCTTGAACGAAACCAAGGAACAATTTACTATATTATTCTCTTTTCTGTGTTGGTCTTTGCACTGTGATCTTGTGAATTAATCAGAGACTGCTTCGGAGAACGTCATGAATTATATTTTATGGGTGGAATCCGAAGTACGTTGTTCGCTCCATCTCCACGACTCAACCTTCCATCTATGTACTTGCTCACCAAGACTTCAAGATAGAGATCGCACTGTCCCAAACAAAACTGTGCAACTTTCAGTGCAGTTGCGTTAACTATTTCATATCACTTTCTGCAGAATGGATGATCTAATAGGAGGTTCTATTGTGGTGCGTGCTACTTATAGTCCGATATAAGTAGTATATCAGAAACGAATTCCGAAAAGTAGCAATATGTTTGGCGCACTATAAAGAGCAATCAAAGAAGAGAACCATGCGGAGAATGTTGCCATATAATGCAGAATCCAAGAAGCTATCTAATGTGACGATATTCGACCAATTCGTCAACGGTGTGGTAAATGATGTGCAAATGGCAGGTTGAAAATATGGTATACCAAATTTAGTTATGTACAATACTATTGATGTATGTTGAGCAGTAAATGCAACTCAGTTTTTATTCCCCTGTATACAGATCAAATGAAATAGAGTGAATCAGGATCTACTGTGTTTCATCTACATAGTTTGATGCACTGAGTGTGGATTTCAATTTTCATGCAAATGCCTACAAATTGTACAGTTATGAAGATAGACCATAACTTGTTACACGCTTATTCTTACAGTCTATAACAACACATATCGTCGGCTATATTGTCGTTGAAACAATGATACACTGACTTTGAACTATATCTCATTCTGTAATGTGACTGTGATGCATTCATATAACGAAAATGAATAGCAAAACAATAGTAAATTGTGGCAAATGAATACATGTCAAATAGTAGTGAGGTTTAAAATTCAGTATTTGTTGATTCATATATATAGTCAGGCGATACCATCAGAAAAATATGATTCTGCGTTGTGATTCAGGCTGAAGTGGCATATGTTTCATTTTCGCCATGATGATTGCGAGTTGTAGTTGACATCAATGGAAGTTAGATGTGTTCCACATACAAATCTATTGCTTTTGCATGGAATCGTCATCAAAAAATTGAGACTAAATTGTGAAGTACTACTTCGAGGGATTTGTGGTTCAGTTCAGTTCCTAATTCCAAACTGTAGAAACTGACTGTCGCTGATGCTTCTCGTCAACTAGAAAATGTCTCTTCTTTCAGAATTTTAGGAACCATATGTGACTGCGACACACAGAATTCAACTGCTGGAGCACAATTCAGCATAAGATTGTAGATCAGTTGGACAATTATGAACTGACTATGACAGAACTCAAAGCCTATTGTTCCGAAGCATCGAAATGTGAGTTCAAAAATAAACCATGCTTCTAATTAGTAAGAAGTAGTATGAAGCTACTAGCAACTGATTAATTGGTAATGATTGGTTAAGGAAAAATTAAACTCACGCAGGCTGAAATTAGCCTCGACACATTAATAAAATGTTACCTGGAGAGGTCACTTGTGAAATGGTTTCTTCGTTTTATTTTATTGATTTACCCGCCGAAAATGACTAGAAATTTGCAGTTATGTACCCTGATTCCTAACATGGTGTACTCTAATAATTACATTATCGAAGCATTGAGAAATTACATGGATTATTCAAAGAATTATTCTCACAGTATCATCAGCGACGGAAGACTCAGTCAAATTTTAAAAATGAGAGTTGAACTCCTGAAAAGATGATGTTATCTCACGTAAACTAGCAATCTCATAATCAATGGTTATCTAACATGAAGCTGACATATCATTCTCTATATATAACGACAGTGTAAATTTTCTCATTTCAGTGACTCAGCTCAAAATGAATTCGACGGTTTCTTCAAAAACGACCACGGTACCATTCATGCGAAGATGTTCAGGCGTCTGAAAGTTGAGATCTCATATCCAACCACTTCTCCTTCAAAATAATCTACAGTGTGAATAACAACCTAAGAAAGTGAATGTTATTCCCTCATGTTTGCATGACTGAAGTTCGAAACATAAAGATAGAGAAAATGGAGCTCTGTATGTTAAAAAAAAGTATTCGATCACTTCTGATTTCATCGGAGCAACTTGTTCCTTTCTTCCAAATAAATTTTTGTTTATTCCCAAAATATATCCAGAACAAAATATTTAGAGTGAACAATTGTTTTCAATAAATTCTTCTTCAGGCTCTACAATTATAAATCCATTAATGTAAGCATACAATAGTCAGTAAATGCAAATTAGAATCATATCAGAAAGTGTATTGTGGAACAAGTATAAGATGGGATGGAACAATAGTCAGTTAGCTTACCAGTATGCATGATCAGTGAGAACATGGGACAAAATGAGATGAAGTAATTTAATTTAATGACGTGTGTGTATATATATATAAATATAGTCAACAGAAAATACAGGTTTTGAGAGTGAGTGTAATCAGGGTGTATGAGACAATATGAAAATAAACCAACGAATGGGGCGGTCTAGAAATAAGTTCAAGGTTGAAAATAACGACAATAAGAATGTAAAATAATAACGATGATATGGTGTAAAATTACATGCACTATTGGTGAATGATTGTCAAATAATAATAATGAATATAATGAAGTGGAATGAACAGAATTTTGAAAATACGATAACAATTTAGAAAAGCACTGCTTAAACCTAAGGTAATAAAATCATAAGAAAGGTCATGAAATCATAAAAGTCGAAAATGAACGATTGTCAATGAAACAGAGGAATAGAAGAAGAAGAAAAGAAAAGAAAATTGTGAAAGGAATTTATAGTGTTAATGTTTATGGAGGATTTGTTGGCTTTATGATAAGCCAAGGTGAACATAGAGGTTGAACATACTTCTTCTGTATGCAAAGAGATGGTCTTCTGGTATTAATTGCAACCACTTCAGCTACTGGTAGAAGACGTAGTCGAGCTCCTCTAGATAAATTACTAGGAACGCGGTAAATAACTGAGAACGCCTGGTCAAGTTTTATCGGGTGTCCAGTATCTACCAAGTGGGCTAAGACTGCACCATTTACTCATTTGGTTACTCCTTTACTCAACCATACAGGTGCATGTTCACGCGCACGCATGGATAAAGCCCTCTGAGTACGGCCAATGTAACTAGCTCCACATGAGCAGTTGAATTCATAGATACACATTGATGAGGCCATCTTTGGTAATTTATCCTTGACTTGCTGTGTGAGTACTGGTTTAGTTGAGAAGTTGAGTACCAGTTTAGCTGCAGGAAATGTTCTATCTACTGCTCTATTGAGTCGACATTTTAGAATGTCAGCTGCAATTTCCCCTCTGTAACTTAACTTAAGGTACAAAGATTTTTTGTATACGGTATTCACCTTTACCCTGTCTGTAGGTATTGACATATACTCTTTTAGGAAGCTCTGTGGACATCCAGTTTCTTGCAGTGTGAGTTTCCCTGTATGCATTTCTTCCTTAATGCATTCCTCTGAGCATACGCGTTTTATTCTATAGCTTAGACACTTAATTAAGTTTCTTTTGTACTGAATAGGTGTGAAGCCATGAAAATGGGTGTACTGACCCGTCCAAGTTTTCTTTCTAAATAATTTCCTTTGAAGATATCCGTCTGTCTCCATGGTAAGGAGGACGTCTAGGAAAAGTAAAATGTTATTGTCTTCTTCTTCTTCATATGTAAATTGAATGGTTGGGTAAACAATATTAACAGCATTCAGAAGCTCTTCTTTATCAAGATTTATATCACAAAAGATAAAGGTATCATCTTCGTTTGTGTTTGCGTTCTACTTACGGCGATTTCATTTAATTATTCCTCTTATATTCTGTCTCCAACACATTTATTTAACTCATTTTATGGATTGATTATTAATAAGATCTACGATCAAGACACCTAATGATTTTCGTTTATATTTTCTATCGTGATGAGCTTTAACATTAATTTCCTTCTATAGCAAATTAAAATGAATTCTTAGAAAGCCGGGCCCTTCAAGATTTTTTCAAAGGAAGGATGGTTCCTTATTAGCTGAAGTGATGAAACTAAGTTAAAACGCTTTTACCAGTGTTGAAGCGGGGAGGTTTATGAAATCGAGTGAAATCAATTGCACATTGTTTATTGAAAATCAAAATACATGCTACTTACAAATAATAAGTAGTTTAAGATGAAAATCCACAAGAATCTTACTGGTCTCTGCTTCTTATTAATGCGCAGAGATGATACGACTTCCTCTTTGGATATTTTTTCACCCTCTGTTCTTCACTAACTACTACAAGGTTTCTCGCGATAAAATTTCGGTGTTGTTGAATCGACGGTTTCATATTTATTGTACTTTGAATATTTTTTTGTGCGCTGAAGTGTATGTGGTAGTTTGATTGATTTTACGGGAGAGAGTTGCTAGCTACACGTGGACCACTCCCTCATTATCGGAGATTGGAATCCGATAGAGAACTAGCGACCTAATAAACTAGGTAAGGTTACTTTACAATTTTTGTATTTTCAATGTATTTTTTGGGCGTTGAAAGCAGTGGATGCCCTGGATACAGAACTCTGCAAGACAGAAAAAAGCTGGATTCAGGAATGGAAAATCATGGATTTATCAAATTGCAGGATTTACACATCAGCTTCGAACAAAGCGTAGAATGGCAGTCAAACAACTACCTCAACATCATCGACTTCAAAATGGCCTTCGACCGAGGAGTTGACGGAGAAGTAATTTGGAAACTACTTCAACACCATGGAGTGTAGTTCTTCTCAACGTCATTCAACACCTGGCTATATTACAATGCTACGTGCCAGGTGGTCCACAATGGAAAAATGAGCGAGGCGTGGAAGTGATTACAAGAATAAGACAAGGCTGGCTACTTATTCTCACCGATGGTATTCTTAATTGTGCGTGGGGGGAGGGGAGAGGAATAGGCTATACCACAGATAGTCAGACTCTAGAAGATTTGAATTTCGCGAGTGGATGATTTATATTTAATGTCACACAAACTCGAAGACGTGCAGGCGAAAAGCAACAAAATGAGTGAATAGACTCACAGTTCCAAGAGGATATAGAGAAAACGGAGTTAATGAAGATAAACAACCAATAGCAACTAGAACCAATCACCATGGACGAGAGAGATTTAACAGAGGTTACCTCGTTCACTTGTTCAGGAAGCATCCTTTCAACCAAAAGCAGTCGAAATTGATGAAGATGTCAAAACCAGTCAGAATTCCAAATTCATCAATTTGAAAACGGTCTATAAATCTCCTGCACTCGGTATAAACAACTAGATTTGGATTTCCAATAGAAATATTAAGTCACTTCTTATAGAATGTCCAGAAACTTGACTAGCGCCTCACGAAAATCATTTCCAATAGGTCGCAGAATTTTATCAACACCTTCCTTCGCTGGCTCCAGATAACACGTAAGATTGCTAGAAAAAGGTAGCAAAATTAACTGTGGTAACAAATAAATCATGAACCAATCGTTCAAATAATTCTCATACCATCATCTACTAGACATACAACTTCCCATTCAACTTCGATCATCTCGAAATTATCTACAAAATAATTGTTTCCGCAATAAACAATCATGAAAATATACGCAGTGTCTCTCACAAACAAATCAATATTGTGAGACCTAAACAACACGCAGACAGCTAGATTTTATGTGCATAAGTGATGATATGTGTATCGACGAACTTGTTCCACTCAAACCATTCTCAAGCTCTAAGTTAGCGTACAAGCGCCTCACGTATTCACCCTGGATATTTCCATCATTTATCATCTGTCAGTGAACTTTGATATCATTATGAACAACATCAAATGATGCAGAAACTGTCAGTAGCAAATAATCAATACTCCTGCATATTCATTCTACCATTAGTTTATACTCCACCACAGTGTTGTAATCGTATTCTTATATCAGTGGGATCAAGTTTATGTGTCCTTCAACAGTGATTGTATACCACTCAAACCTGTCGACGACGTAATACCAGTATTATTGAATGTTTGAAGAGTTGGATTTACAGTTGTCCACAAACAGTAATAATTGGAGATCAGATCCTACATCATCCTCCAATCTGTAGGGAGGCACACTAGTAGAGTTGAGCTGGGTTATTGACCACTAGTTTCACTGAAATTCGACAATTAATAGAAAAGCAAATGATTGTCAGTCAGCCTATCGAATTCTAGATAATCAAAGAAATCTGTCAGATCTGTAGATTCTGAAGCATTTCGCGTTGAACGAGCAATTTGTTCTATTTATATTGATTGGATTGCTTTTCAGACACCAGGTTCTTCAAGGAACAGGATCGTGACAGATGCTCCTCTTGTAATTTTACGTCTGTGTACCATTCTCATAGCACTGGTAATAAATACATCCTCGAAAAACAGAAATTTTAATCAGCGAAAATACTACGCGTTTCGTGATGACAACGTGCGACAATATTATCGGAATGCAATAAACTGAATAAATTTTGTAATGTGATTTTTACTTAGCGGAAGCAATATTTTCAAGAGAAACACACCCATAGGATCAATGCTGATAGTGTAGTCAATGAAGAATCTGATCTGAATTCTATGGTAAAATATACGAACTGAGTGCACATGACAAATCGCTTTTGACTGTACAAACAGTGTGAACGCGGAGTTGATAACTTGAACGAAACCAGGGAATAATTTACTATATTATTCTCTTTTCTGTGTCAATCCGTGCACTGTGATCTTGTGAATTAATTAGAGTCTGCTTCGGAGAACATCATGAATTACATTTTATGGGTGGAATCCGAAGTACGTTGTTCGCTCCATCTCCACGACTCAACCTTCCATATATGCACTTGCTCACCATGACTTCAAGATAGAGATCGCGCTGTCCCAAACAAAACTGTGTAACCTTCAGTGCATTTCCATCTACTTCTTCATAGCAGTTTCTGCGGAAAGGATGAACGATTAACAGGTTCTATTTCCAATCGCTCAGATTTTGTATGTTGAGGGTGAGCAGAAAATGCAACTCATTTTTTATTCGCCTGTATACGGATCAAATGAAATAGAGTCAATCAGGATCTCCTTTCTTTCATATACATAGTTTGATGCATTGAAATTGGATTTCGATTTTCATACAAATGCCTACAAATTGTACAGATATTAAGACAGGTCATAACTTGTTACACGCTCATTCTTGCAGTCTATAACATCAACAAATATCGTCAGCCATATTGTCGTTAAATCATAGATACACTGGCTTAGAACTATATCTGATTCTGGAATATGACTGTGATGCATTTAGATGACGAAAATGAATAGCAAAACAATAGTAAATTTTGGTGACTGAATACATATCAAATAGTAGTGATATGTAAATTTAAGTATTTTTTGATTTATATAAATGGTCAGGCGAAAACATCAGAAAAAAATGATTCTGCGTTGTGATTCAGGCTGAAATGGCATATGTTTCATTTTCGCCATGATGATTGCCAGTTGTAGTTGACATCAATGGAAGTTAGATGTGTCCCACATACAAATCTGTTGGTTTGCAGTGAATCGTCATCAAAAAAATTGAGACTCAATTTTGAAGTACTACTTCAACGGATTTGTGGTTCAGTTGAGTTCCTAATTCCAAACTATATAAACTGGCTGTCGCTGGTGCTTCTCATCAACCAGAAAATGTCTCTTCCTTCAGAATTTTATGAATCATATGTGACTGTGACAAACAGAATTCAATTTCTTTAGATGAGTTGAAGAATTAAGAACTGACTTTGACAGAACTCAAAGCCTATTGTTCCGAAGCATCGAAATGTGAGTTCAAAAATAAACCATGCTTCTAATTAGTAAGAAGTAGTATGAAGCTACTAGCAACTGATTAATTGGTAATGATTGGTTAAGGAAAAATTAAACTCACGCAGGCTGAAATTAGCCTCGACACATTAATAAAATGTTACCTGGAGAGATCACTTGTGAAATGGTTTCTTCGTTTTATTTTATTGATTTACCCGCCGAAAATGACTAGAAATTTGCAGTTATGTACCCTGATTCCTAACATGGTGTACTCTAATAATTACATTATCGAAGCATTGAGAAATTACATGGATTATTCAAAGAATTATTCTCACAGTATCATCAGCGACAGAAGACTAAGTCAAATTTTAAAAATGAGAGTTGAACTCCTGAAAAGATGATGTTATCTCACGTAAACTAGCAATCTCATAACCAATGGTTATCTAACATAAAGCTAACATATTATTCTCTAGATATAACGACAGTTTAAATTTTCTCATTTCAGTGACTCAGCTCAAAATGAATTCGACGGTTTCTTCAAAAACGACCACGGTACCATTCATGCGAAGATGTTCAGGCGTCTGAAAGTCGAGATCTCATATCCAACCACTTCTCCTTCAAAATAATCTACAGTGTGAATAACAACCTAAGAAAGTGAATGTTATTCCCTCATGTTTGCATGACTGAAGTTCGAAACATAAAGATAGAGAAAATGGAGCTCTGTATGTTAAAAAAAAGTATTCGATCACTTCTGATTTCATCGGAGCAACTTGTTCCTTTCTTCCAAATAAATTTTTGTTTATTCCCAAAATATATCCAGAACAAAATATTTAGAGTGAACAATTGTTTTCAATAAATTCTTCTTCAGGCTCTACAATTATAAATCCATTAATGTAAGCATACAATAGTCAGTAAATGCAAATTAGAATCATATCAGAAAGTGTATTGTGGAACAAGTATAAGATGGGATGGAACAATAGTCAGTTAGCTTACCAGTATGCATGATCAGTGAGAACATGGGACAAAATGAGATGAAGTAATTTAATTTAATGACGTGTGTGTATATATATATAAATATAGTCAACAGAAAATACAGGTTTTGAGAGTGAGTGTAATCAGGGTGTATGAGACAATATGAAAATAAACCAACGAATGGGGCGGTCTAGAAATAAGTTCAAGGTTGAAAATAACGACAATAAGAATGTAAAATAATAACGATGATATGGTGTAAAATTACATGCACTATTGGTGAATGATTGTCAAATAATAATAATGAATATAATGAAGTGGAATGAACAGAATTTTGAAAATACGATAACAATTTAGAAAAGCACTGCTTAAACCTAAGGTAATAAAATCATAAGAAAGGTCATGAAATCATAAAAGTCGAAAATGAACGATTGTCAATGAAACAGAGGAATAGAAGAAGAAGAAAAGAAAAGAAAATTGTGAAAGGAATTTATAGTGTTAATGTTTATGGAGGATTTGTTGGCTTTATGATAAGCCAAGGTGAACATAGAGGTTGAACATACTTCTTCTGTATGCAAAGAGATGGTCTTCTGGTATTAATTGCAACCACTTCAGCTACTGGTAGAAGACGTAGTCGAGCTCCTCTAGATAAATTACTAGGAACGCGGTAAATAACTGAGAACGCCTGGTCAAGTTTTATCGGGTGTCCAGTATCTACCAAGTGGGCTAAGACTGCACCATTTACTCATTTGGTTACTCCTTTACTCAACCATACAGGTGCATGTTCACGCGCACGCATGGATAAAGCCCTCTGAGTACGGCCAATGTAACTAGCTCCACATGAGCAGTTGAATTCATAGATACACATTGATGAGGCCATCTTTGGTAATTTATCCTTGACTTGCTGTGTGAGTACTGGTTTAGTTGAGAAGTTGAGTACCAGTTTAGCTGCAGGAAATGTTCTATCTACTGCTCTATTGAGTCGACATTTTAGAATGTCAGCTGCAATTTCCCCTCTGTAACTTAACTTAAGGTACAAAGATTTTTTGTATACGGTATTCACCTTTACCCTGTCTGTAGGTATTGACATATACTCTTTTAGGAAGCTCTGTGGACATCCAGTTTCTTGCAGTGTGAGTTTCCCTGTATGCATTTCTTCCTTAATGCATTCCTCTGAGCATACGCGTTTTATTCTATAGCTTAGACACTTAATTAAGTTTCTTTTGTACTGAATAGGTGTGAAGCCATGAAAATGGGTGTACTGACCCGTCCAAGTTTTCTTTCTAAATAATTTCCTTTGAAGATATCCGTCTGTCTCCATGGTAAGGAGGACGTCTAGGAAAAGTAAAATGTTATTGTCTTCTTCTTCTTCATATGTAAATTGAATGGTTGGGTAAACAATATTAACAGCATTCAGAAGCTCTTCTTTATCAAGATTTATATCACAAAAGATAAAGGTATCATCTTCGTTTGTGTTTGCGTTCTACTTACGGCGATTTCATTTAATTATTCCTCTTATATTCTGTCTCCAACACATTTATTTAACTCATTTTATGGATTGATTATTAATAAGATCTACGATCAAGACACCTAATGATTTTCGTTTATATTTTCTATCGTGATGAGCTTTAACATTAATTTCCTTCTATAGCAAATTAAAATGAATTCTTAGAAAGCCGGGCCCTTCAAGATTTTTTCAAAGGAAGGATGGTTCCTTATTAGCTGAAGTGATGAAACTAAGTTAAAACGCTTTTACCAGTGTTGAAGCGGGGAGGTTTATGAAATCGAGTGAAATCAATTGCACATTGTTTATTGAAAATCAAAATACATGCTACTTACAAATAATAAGTAGTTTAAGATGAAAATCCACAAGAATCTTACTGGTCTCTGCTTCTTATTAATGCGCAGAGATGATACGACTTCCTCTTTGGATATTTTTTCACCCTCTGTTCTTCACTAACTACTACAAGGTTTCTCGCGATAAAATTTCGGTGTTGTTGAATCGACGGTTTCATATTTATTGTACTTTGAATATTTTTTTGTGCGCTGAAGTGTATGTGGTAGTTTGATTGATTTTACGGGAGAGAGTTGCTAGCTACACGTGGACCACTCCCTCATTATCGGAGATTGGAATCCGATAGAGAACTAGCGACCTAATAAACTAGGTAAGGTTACTTTACAATTTTTGTATTTTCAATGTATTTTTTGGGCGTTGAAAGCAGTGGATGCCCTGGATACAGAACTCTGCAAGACAGAAAAAAGCTGGATTCAGGAATGGAAAATCATGGATTTATCAAATTGCAGGATTTACACATCAGCTTCGAACAAAGCGTAGAATGGCAGTCAAACAACTACCTCAACATCATCGACTTCAAAATGGCCTTCGACCGAGGAGTTGACGGAGAAGTAATTTGGAAACTACTTCAACACCATGGAGTGTAGTTCTTCTCAACGTCATTCAACACCTGGCTATATTACAATGCTACGTGCCAGGTGGTCCACAATGGAAAAATGAGCGAGGCGTGGAAGTGATTACAAGAATAAGACAAGGCTGGCTACTTATTCTCACCGATGGTATTCTTAATTGTGCGTGGGGGGAGGGGAGAGGAATAGGCTATACCACAGATAGTCAGACTCTAGAAGATTTGAATTTCGCGAGTGGATGATTTATATTTAATGTCACACAAACTCGAAGACGTGCAGGCGAAAAGCAACAAAATGAGTGAATAGACTCACAGTTCCAAGAGGATATAGAGAAAACGGAGTTAATGAAGATAAACAACCAATAGCAACTAGAACCAATCACCATGGACGAGAGAGATTTAACAGAGGTTACCTCGTTCACTTGTTCAGGAAGCATCCTTTCAACCAAAAGCAGTCGAAATTGATGAAGATGTCAAAACCAGTCAGAATTCCAAATTCATCAATTTGAAAACGGTCTATAAATCTCCTGCACTCGGTATAAACAACTAGATTTGGATTTCCAATAGAAATATTAAGTCACTTCTTATAGAATGTCCAGAAACTTGACTAGCGCCTCACGAAAATCATTTCCAATAGGTCGCAGAATTTTATCAACACCTTCCTTCGCTGGCTCCAGATAACACGTAAGATTGCTAGAAAAAGGTAGCAAAATTAACTGTGGTAACAAATAAATCATGAACCAATCGTTCAAATAATTCTCATACCATCATCTACTAGACATACAACTTCCCATTCAGCTTCGGTCATCTCGAAATTATCTACAAAATAATTGTTTCCGCAATAAACAATCATGAAAATATACGCAGTTGCTCTTACAAATATATCAATAATGTGAGGTTTAAACAACACGTAGGCGTCTAGATTTTATGTGCATAAGTGATGATATGTGTATCGACGAACTTGTTCCACTCAAACCATTCTCAAGCTCTAAGTTAGCGTACAAGCGCCTCACGTATTCACCCTGGATATTTCCATCATTTATCATCTGTCAGTGAACTTTGATATCATTATGAACAACATCAAATGATGCAGAAACTGTCAGTAGCAAATAATCAATACTCCTGCATATTCATTCTACCATCAGTTTGTAGTACACCACAGTGTTGTAATCGTATTCTTATATCAGTGGGATCAAGTTTATGTGTCTTTCAACAGTGATTGTATACCACTCAAACCTGTCGACGACGTAATACCAGTATTATTGAATGTTTGAAGAGTTGGATTTACAGTTGTCCACAAACAGTAATAATTGGAAATCAGATCCTACATCATCCTCCAATCTGTAGGGAGGCACACTAGTAGAGTTGAGCTGGGTTATTGACCACTAGTTTCACTGAAATTCGACAATTAATAGAAAAGCAACTGATTGTCAGTCAGCCTATCGAATTCTAGATAATCAAAGAAATCTGTCAGATCTGTAGATTCTGAAGCATTTCGCGTTGAACGAGCAATTTGTTCTATTTATATTGATTGGATTGCTTTTCAGACACCAGGTTCTTCAAGGAACAGGATCGTGACAGATGCTCCTCTTGTAATTTTACGTCTGTGTACCATTCTCATAGCACTGGTAATAAATACATCCTCGAAAAACAGAAATTTTAATCAGCGAAAATACTACGCGTTTCGTGATGACAACGTGCGACAATATTATCGGAATGCAATAAACTGAATAAATTTTGTAATGTGATTTTTACTTAGCGGAAGCAATATTTTCAAGAGAAACACACCCATAGGATCAATGCTGATAGTGTAGTCAATGAAGAATCTGATCTGAATTCTATGGTAAAATATACGAACTGAGTGCACATGACAAATCGCTTTTGACTGTACAAACAGTGTGAACGCGGAGTTGATAACTTGAACGAAACCAGGGAATAATTTACTATATTATTCTCTTTTCTGTGTCAATCCGTGCACTGTGATCTTGTGAATTAATTAGAGTCTGCTTCGGAGAACATCATGAATTACATTTTATGGGTGGAATCCGAAGTACGTTGTTCGCTCCATCTCCACGACTCAACCTTCCATATATGCACTTGCTCACCATGACTTCAAGATAGAGATCGCGCTGTCCCAAACAAAACTGTGTAACCTTCAGTGCATTTCCATCTACTTCTTCATAGCAGTTTCTGCGGAAAGGATGAACGATTAACAGGTTCTATTTCCAATCGCTCAGATTTTGTATGTTGAGGGTGAGCAGAAAATGCAACTCATTTTTTATTCGCCTGTATACGGATCAAATGAAATAGAGTCAATCAGGATCTCCTTTCTTTCATATACATAGTTTGATGCATTGAAATTGGATTTCGATTTTCATACAAATGCCTACAAATTGTACAGATATTAAGACAGGTCATAACTTGTTACACGCTCATTCTTGCAGTCTATAACATCAACAAATATCGTCAGCCATATTGTCGTTAAATCATAGATACACTGGCTTAGAACTATATCTGATTCTGGAATATGACTGTGATGCATTTAGATGACGAAAATGAATAGCAAAACAATAGTAAATTTTGGTGACTGAATACATATCAAATAGTAGTGATATGTAAATTTAAGTATTTTTTGATTTATATAAATGGTCAGGCGAAAACATCAGAAAAAAATGATTCTGCGTTGTGATTCAGGCTGAAATGGCATATGTTTCATTTTCGCCATGATGATTGCCAGTTGTAGTTGACATCAATGGAAGTTAGATGTGTCCCACATACAAATCTGTTGGTTTGCAGTGAATCGTCATCAAAAAAATTGAGACTCAATTTTGAAGTACTACTTCAACGGATTTGTGGTTCAGTTGAGTTCCTAATTCCAAACTATATAAACTGGCTGTCGCTGGTGCTTCTCATCAACCAGAAAATGTCTCTTCCTTCAGAATTTTATGAATCATATGTGACTGTGACACACAGAATTCAATTTCTTTAGATGAGTTGAAGAATTAAGAACTGACTTTGACAGAACTCAAAGCCTATTGTTCCGAAGCATCGAAATGTGAGTTCAAAAATAAACCATGCTTCTAATTAGTAAGAAGTAGTATGAAGCTACTAGCAACTGATTAATTGGTAATGATTGGTTAAGGAAAAATTAAACTCACGCAGGCTGAAATTAGCCTCGACACATTAATAAAATGTTACCTGGAGAGATCACTTGTGAAATGGTTTCTTCGTTTTATTTTATTGATTTACCCGCCGAAAATGACTAGAAATTTGCAGTTATGTACCCTGATTCCTAACATGGTGTACTCTAATAATTACATTATCGAAGCATTGAGAAATTACATGGATTATTCAAAGAATTATTCTCACAGTATCATCAGCGACAGAAGACTAAGTCAAATTTTAAAAATGAGAGTTGAACTCCTGAAAAGATGATGTTATCTCACGTAAACTAGCAATCTCATAATCAATGGTTATCTAACATAAAGCTAACATATTATTCTCTAGATATAACGACAGTTTAAATTTTCTCATTTCAGTGACTCAGCTCAAAATGAATTCGACGGTTTCTTCAAAAACGACCACGGTACCATTCATGCGAAGATGTTCAGGCGTCTGAAAGTCGAGATCTCATATCCAACCACTTCTCCTTCAAAATAATCTACAGTGTGAATAACAACCTAAGAAAGTGAATGTTATTCCCTCATGTTTGCATGACTGAAGTTCGAAACATAAAGATAGAGAAAATGGAGCTCTGTATGTTAAAAAAAAGTATTCGATCACTTCTGATTTCATCGGAGCAACTTGTTCCTTTCTTCCAAATAAATTTTTGTTTATTCCCAAAATATATCCAGAACAAAATATTTAGAGTGAACAATTGTTTTCAATAAATTCTTCTTCAGGCTCTACAATTATAAATCCATTAATGTAAGCATACAATAGTCAGTAAATGCAAATTAGAATCATATCAGAAAGTGTTTTGTGGAACAAGTATAAGATGGGATGGAACAATAGTTAGATAATTTTGTTAGTATGCATGGTCAATGAGAACATGGGACAAAATGAGATGAAGTAATTTAATTTAATGACGTGTGTGTATATATATATAAATATAGTCAACAGAAAATACAGGTTTTGAGAGTGAGTGTAATCAGGGTGTGTTAGATAATATGAAAATAAACCAACGAATTGGGTGGACTAGACATAAGTTCAAGTTTTAATATAATGACAATAAGAATGATTCATTATTAATTATTTAAATTAATCCCAGCGTGTTAGGAAAATCAAAACAAGATTTTTCTGAACGTTTCGCTGTGTAAGCCACAGCTTCTTCTACTGAAAATCTTGTTTTGATTCTCTTAACACGCTAGGATTAATTTAAATAATTTATAATGAATCAGTCCGAATCGCCGCTCAAATTATTCCAAGAAATAAGAATGATTGTAAGATAATAACGATGATATGGTGTAAAATTACATGCACTATTGGTGAATGATTGTCAAATAATAATAATGAATATAATGAAGTGGAATTAACAGGATTTTTTAAATACGATAGCAAGTTAGAAAAGCACTGCTTAAACCTAAGGTAATAAAATCATAAGAAAGGTCATGAAATCATAAAAGTCGAAAATGAACGATTGTCAATGAAACAGAGGAATAGAAGAAGAAGAAAAGAAAAGAAAATTGTGAAAGGAATTTATAGTGTTAATGTTTATGGAGGATTTGTTGGCTTTATGATAAGCCAAGGTGAACATAGAGGTTGAACATACTTCTTCTGTATGCAAAGAGATGGTCTTCTGGTATTAATTGCAACCACTTCAGCTACTGGTAGAAGACGTAGTCGAGCTCCTCTAGATAAATTACTAGGAACGCGGTAAATAACTGAGAACGCCTGGTCAAGTTTTATCGGGTGTCCAGTATCTACCAAGTGGGCTAAGACTGCACCATTTACTCATTTGGTTACTCCTTTACTCAACCATACAGGTGCATGTTCACGCGCACGCATGGATAAAGCCCTCTGAGTACGGCCAATGTAACTAGCTCCACATGAGCAGTTGAATTCATAGATACACATTGATGAGGCCATCTTTGGTAATTTATCCTTGACTTGCTGTGTGAGTACTGGTTTAGTTGAGAAGTTGAGTACCAGTTTAGCTGCAGGAAATGTTCTATCTACTGCTCTATTGAGTCGACATTTTAGAATGTCAGCTGCAATTTCCCCTCTGTAACTTAACTTAAGGTACAAAGATTTTTTGTATACGGTATTCACCTTTACCCTGTCTGTAGGTATTGACATATACTCTTTTAGGAAGCTCTGTGGACATCCAGTTTCTTGCAGTGTGAGTTTCCCTGTATGCATTTCTTCCTTAATGCATTCCTCTGAGCATACGCGTTTTATTCTATAGCTTAGACACTTAATTAAGTTTCTTTTGTACTGAATAGGTGTGAAGCCATGAAAATGGGTGTACTGACCCGTCCAAGTTTTCTTTCTAAATAATTTCCTTTGAAGATATCCGTCTGTCTCCATGGTAAGGAGGACGTCTAGGAAAAGTAAAATGTTATTGTCTTCTTCTTCTTCATATGTAAATTGAATGGTTGGGTAAACAATATTAACAGCATTCAGAAGCTCTTCTTTATCAAGATTTATATCACAAAAGATAAAGGTATCATCTTCGTTTGTGTTTGCGTTCTACTTACGGCGATTTCATTTAATTATTCCTCTTATATTCTGTCTCCAACACATTTATTTAACTCATTTTATGGATTGATTATTAATAAGATCTACGATCAAGACACCTA
The DNA here is from genome assembly GCA_944472155.2 of Trichobilharzia szidati. NCBI lineage: Eukaryota > Metazoa > Platyhelminthes > Trematoda > Strigeidida > Schistosomatidae > Trichobilharzia > Trichobilharzia szidati. Next base: position 18,978,825 of record OX235277.1, on the reverse strand, counting down.
ATGATTTTCGTTTATATTTTCTATCGTGATGAGCTTTAACATTAATTTCCTTCTATAGCAAATTAAAATGAATTCTTAGAAAGCCGGGCCCTTCAAGATTTTTTCAAAGGAAGGATGGTTCCTTATTAGCTGAAGTGATGAAACTAAGTTAAAACGCTTTTACCAGTGTTGAAGCGGGGAGGTTTATGAAATCGAGTGAAATCAATTGCACATTGTTTATTGAAAATCAAAATACATGCTACTTACAAATAATAAGTAGTTTAAGATGAAAATCCACAAGAATCTTACTGGTCTCTGCTTCTTATTAATGCGCAGAGATGATACGACTTCCTCTTTGGATATTTTTTCACCCTCTGTTCTTCACTAACTACTACAAGGTTTCTCGCGATAAAATTTCGGTGTTGTTGAATCGACGGTTTCATATTTATTGTACTTTGAATATTTTTTTGTGCGCTGAAGTGTATGTGGTAGTTTGATTGATTTTACGGGAGAGAGTTGCTAGCTACACGTGGACCACTCCCTCATTATCGGAGATTGGAATCCGATAGAGAACTAGCGACCTAATAAACTAGGCAAGGTTATTTTACAATTTTTGTATTTTCAATGTATTTTTTGGGCGTTGAAAGCAGTGGATGCCCTGGATACAGAACTCTGCAAGACAGAAAAAAGCTGGATTCAGGAATGGAAAATCATGGATTTATCAAATTGCAGGATTTACACATCAGCTTCGAACAAAGCGTAGAATGGCAGTCAAACAACTACCTCAACATCATCGACTTCAAAATGGCCTTCGACCGAGGAGTTGACGGAGAAGTAATTTGGAAACTACTTCAACACCATGGAGTGTAGTTCTTCTCAACGTCATTCAACACCTGGCTATATTACAATGCTACGTGCCAGGTGGTCCACAATGGAAAAATGAGCGAGGCGTGGAAGTGATTACAAGAATAAGACAAGGCTGGCTGCTTATTCTCACCGATGATATTCTTAATTGTGGTGAACTGGATTATGCTTCGGACTGTGTGTGGGGGGAGGGGAGAGGAATACGCTATACCACCGATAGTCAGACTCTAGAAGATTTGAATTTCGCGAGTGGATGATTTATATTTAATTTCACATAAACTCGAAGACGTGCAGGCGAAAAGCAACAAAATGAGTGAATAGACTCACAGATCCAAGAGAATATAGAGAAAACGGAGTTAATGAAGATAAACAACCAATAGCAACTAGAACCAATCACCATGGACGAGAGAGATTTAACAGAGGTTACATCATTCACTTATTCAGGAAGCATCCTTTCAACCAAACGCAGTCGAAATAGGTGAATATGTCAAAGCCAGTCAGAATTCCAAATTCATCAATTTGAAAACGGTCTATAAATCTCCTGCACTCGGTATAAACAACTAGATTTGGATTTCCAATAGAAATATTAAGTCACTTCTTATAGAATGTCCAGAAACTTGACTAGCGCCTCACGAAAATCATTTCCAATAGGTCGCAGAATTTTATCAACACCTTCCTTCGCTGGCTCCAGATAACACGTAAGATTGCTAGAAAAAGGTAGCAAAATTAACTGTGGTAACAAATAAATCATGAACCAATCGTTCAAATAATTCTCATACCATCATCTACTAGACATACAACTTCCCATTCAGCTTCGGTCATCTCGAAATTATCTACAAAATAATTGTTTCCGCAATAAACAATCATGAAAATATACGCAGTTGCTCTTACAAATATATCAATAATGTGAGGTTTAAACAACACGTAGGCGTCTAGATTTTATGTGTATAAGTGATATGTGTATCAGAGAATTTTCTCCCCTCGAACCATTCTCAAGCGTTAATTAGCCCATAGGTACCTCACGTATTCACCCTGGATATTTGCATCACATCATACGTATCACTAAACTCTCTTTTACTTTGACATAATTAGGAACAGCATCAAATCATGAAGAAATTATCGCAAGCAAATAATCAATGGTGCCGCATGTTCAATAAAATCATTCTACTATTAACTTATGCTAAACCACAATTCTGGAATTCTATTCTTATATCCGTGAGACCGAGTAAGCGTTTGATTTGCAGTTATCCACTAAGAGAATTAATCGGAATCCCGATCTTACAACATCCTCCAATCCGTAAGTAAACACACTAAGAGAGTTGAGCTGGTTTATGAGCGCTATTTTCATTTGCATCCGAAGTATGTGTTGCAATATGCAGAGGCATTTCGACTGATCACTGTACCATTCACTGGAACTGGTTCTAGTCACATAATAAAAATGTCACTTTGGGAATAATTCAATAGCAAGTGTATCGAAATTAGAATTTATGACTTCATCTGCAGACTCATAATGTTCACGAGACCTGTATTATCATTCTTTGTTTCAATAATGATTCTCAGCATGTCTAGTAAAGCACTAAATGTGAAGCGAATTTCGTTGATCCTTCAATAATTGATTCTCATATTTATCGAAAATTAATGTAGGCGAATCGACTTCCATGTACAATCGGTTCTTACGTTTTGCAAGAGATATCTGCACCTTGAACTATGCATTTCCTCCAACTAATCTGTCTTCTCGGTAAGCATTTTCTGTCTAAAATGTTCATCAAAACTCCGTGATTCAAACCAACCGGTTCAATTAATACATGAATATTTGAATGAATATGTTAGAAAGTTAGTTAGGTTGATATGTTTTCAGTGCACATGTATTTGCTTGCGTAAAATTAAGTGAAATGGATTTCATTCTACCCTAACACATCATAATGAAATGATTTAGTACAAGAAGACAAGATATTTCTATCATACGCATAAGAATTCATGAATATGGGGACAGTTAAATGTATATGGACAATTGGTTTCGTGGCTGATGCTGCAAAGTTGTTATTTATGAAGTCATGAACGCCAGTAGTGATGATTTACACATCGCTTGTGAAAAGAAAGTGGGACAAACATTCTGAGGCAAGGTTATATATGCACCAATATGAAATGCTATCTATTTCATAACTTTGAACGGATACTCCACATTTTGGTGTTGCAGAATGACTGTCAGAATGTATCACAATTACAGCATCCAAGAGTACATGACACTCACAAATCATGCATATAGGGCCTAGCATTCGATCGCATGTTCGAAATCCATAACACATCTTTCGTTTCCTTGTTTTCAAGCTCTAAAATCTCACTGGCATAATATTCCATTTACCTGGGCTTTGTGTTGAGAAGTCTCACGGACAACCTAACTGAGTGGTGTCTGAGTTGAATGAGATTATCGTAATGTGTGTGTGAGTGTTACTTGTGCTAATCCAAAAATTATTTCTGCAATAATAACCAGAATGCGAATGGAATTAAAATTTAAGAATTGAGTTCTCCGCCATCAGTCTAATCAAGCTGATTGCATTTTGCACATAAACCGAGGCGTTCAAAAACTCAATAATTTAGTAACAATACAACACACAACACTCTATAAGTGTCTAATTAAGGTAAATTGTTCCGAATACAAGACATTTCTTTCCGCCATCGAATGTCTAACTAAATAACCTGAATTAATCTTTACTTGTTTTGAAGTTGGTTGAAGGCCACTTCTTACGTTTATTCGTTTACAAAATTAGTTAGGGTGATGTTCTTCATTTTAGGACTAAAGATGAGTTACTATAAATATCCAGCAATACCTAGATACGAATATCTTCACGGTATGAAATAAGCCGAGTCCTAGATTGGTAAATGCAGAGAGATGTCTGCAAAAACAGGCGAACATGGTGTGTGAGGTGATGAATGTTGATGAGTATGCAAGACCTGGCTGTATGCCTCTATACGTATGCCTACTGAAATGCAAAATGTAATTTTCCTATCTAGAGCAGACAATTGCTAGAAGCTCAGTCAGATATATATTTTCATCGCTCAATTAAGAAGTAAATTTACGGACCAGAAACTTATGGCAATACTGACTACTCAGTTAACTATAATACGTGCAAAAACAACCGGACTAACCGGGACATGGGGACAAGCTGAGTGGATGCTCAACTGCAAATCGTTAGCTTAACCAGTCGACTTAAGCAGTAAAGATCAGGAACGAGTGTAAACTGATAAATGCTTTAAGCTATTTAAATCACAGAATTATCTACATCTACAGTTCACTAACCATCCAGAAATTCATGAGGATCTCACGGCGATACTAGTGGGATGAAAAACCCTGATGTTGTTAGAATCAGTACAGCTCTTTCAACAGGGAACGCTGACATTGAGTGACTCTGTGGTAGTTAACAAGCGCTAATGTGAGGAATGTTCAAATACTCGTTATATGATGTTCCATTGGCTCTTGTAGTCAATTCGTTTCTTTCAATGTCTGCTGTTTCTGGAAGAGAAAACAGGATACCTGATAACTTTGTCAAAGAAACACTGGAATATGCCGGAAAATGGAAATGCATTCACAATGAGAAAAATGAGGCTGAACCTGAGAAAACCTCAATTTGCGTTTCAATCCACTCCGCACATGTAAGCTCTTAAGGGTAAATTTAATTCCTGAAGCTTCTAAAAATTATCCAGATGTAAACAAACAAACGTACCTTAATCAGAATATATTTATTTTGAAATAGAAATACAGCACGTTAGTTTTACCTTGTGAGATATGTCGGATATTCTGAAGATATGATCTTCCGTCTAGCAGGTATGCGTTTATTATAGGGTGGTACCCACCTTTATTTGTATGGGGACTATTACATCAGTAGGATGATATGATGTAAGACTTCTCTGAGACTCATAGTGCTGCCATCTACGCAGGCTTTTTTTATACGGTTGACACTATCTCAGTTTCCTTAATAGTTTTAGTCTAGTGACATGAATGTTGTGTATATTATTGCTTCTTCATAACCAAATTTCAGAATGGTGATTTCCAGTGCATAAATTACTATTATATGAAAAGAGAGACTGATAAATTGTCTTCATCAAAGGCCACCATTATTACCCAGAAAATAATACCATTACGGTTTTACGAATTGATCACGGACTGATATCAGTTGGGGACCATTGAAAACCGGGGAGTACTGGACAGCTGCTGTTTCATCCTAGTTTGGGAATCAACGGCAGTACGCACCCACTGGGATTCGAACCCAGGGAAGCTCGTATACCATTTAGCCACTATGACCCGATTAAACGGCTCATGAATTCTAAGTTCTAACAATTCGTGATTTAGCGCGACCCCAACCATTGCGGTTGGTGGGACATCCATCAGCACACGCGACATCTAACTGGACCTCACTGGTCACGACTTCTCACTAGAACTCCAGGAAACTCCATCCTGTAGCAAGTCACTAGCGAGCGTCAGATTAATTTTCTATAGTTTGGTTTGTAATGGTTTGTTATGTTTTTACGAGTTGATCACAGACTGATATCAGTTAGAGAACCATTGAAAACCAGAGAGTACTGGACAGCTGCTGTTTCATCCTAGTTCGAATTCCAGTGGGTGCGTACTGCCGATGATTCCCAAACTAGGATGAAACAGCAGTTATCCAGTACTCCCTGGTTTTCAATGGTTCTCTAACTGATATCAGTCTGTGATCAACTCGTAAAAACATAACAAACCCTTACAAACCAAACTATAGATAATATCATTACAATATAAAATTACCAGAGGGCTGGGTTTGATAAGTGCGAAAACGACAATTAGACAAGATAATCGTTTGTCTCTCAAGTCTATTATTATTTATTATTTTATGACTCTTACTATCGGCATAATTAGAACTCTTTGCATCTCCATATAAAAATGTAAATTTTGAATGTATATGGAGTTGAGGAATATTTTTCACTCGTCATCCTGAGGCATTGATCTAGTGTACGTGTATCACTCATAGATCTGTTTATTTTTTTTATCTAGACCTTGGTTTTATCAATCACAGAAGACAAAATAAAGGCTTATTTGAAACTGAAATATCGTGAAGCTGAATTAATCTAGGCTTGTTTTGAAGTTGGTTGGAGGCCACCCTATACGACTATTCATTTGCGAAATTAGCAAGGATTGTATTTTTATTCTAGTACTAAGATAAACATCTTTGAATTAAGAGATAAGATTATTGATGTTTGTTGAAAATCCGCCGACTTTAGTTTATGAATTCTGGTGACAGCGCTTGTAAATTCAGAAGAAAAATTGCTTCAGAATCAATTACTTTAATTGTAAACAACTAAATTTTAGAGTATATAAAGGGACACATGCATGTTTCACTATTTAATTACAATGAATTTCTGCAAAGGAGTACTACTACTTATCTTTCTCTCATGCTTGATGCATGAAATCGAGTGTAGTAAGTCAAAAGTATTGAATTAGATTGTGTTTTGCATCTTTGATGTGATTGATATATGAATGCAGCAATTCTGAGTAAATTTGATAATAACTTGATAATAAAGGAAATCGAATCTCATGCCAGTAATAATCAGCAGAGGTTAACTAGGAAAACCTGGATGAAATCAGGTATAGGCAGCTTTGTAAATTGGCATAATAGAAGGTGATCATTTATAGGATTAGTATAGTGAACTAAGTATTCCCATTTTGAGTCATAAGAAAAAGAAACTTCATTTTTATAATCTGTACAATTATAGTTATATTTAATAAAGAATTCATAAGACCAAGCAGATACTGGTAAAATTTAATCTCGAAAACGTGTAACGCGAAGCAAGGTGTAGTTCAGAACCCGTGAATAATTGAAAATTAGAAAAGAGGAAGAAATTAATATGACGTAATAGGTGTGCGATAATGACTAATCAATACAGTTGTGTAGAGTGGACAAGAACTAGTAGAAAGACAATAAAGCGTTTTTGCAAAATCTGTGTGAAAACGCAATGTTATTCATAAACACCAATAAAATAAGGATGATGAGAATAATAATAGTAAACTTACATGATAAAAGGAAGCAAAGTATATCAGCCGTACACAGTGTCAAGTCCGCAAGCGTATTTTGCAGCACTGTCGAGCTTGGCTAGCCAAAGGAGAAAAGAAGAATACTAGCAGCTGCATACTCAGGCACCTTGTCAACTCTGGACATCAAGTATTCCCACATGAATACATTACAGTGTTACGCAGAGACCCTCAGTAGTGTACAAAGGACTTCGAATAAGCAATCTATACATAGTTGAATCACTGACTATTCGGAATTTGAAACCAGACCTCTGCATTCAAAGGTGCTGTATGCATTCACTCACCCTACCCTGGACAGAGTAAAGATGTCCTTGTAATTGAGCTTCCTTTTATTATGTAAGTTCACTAATATTGTTGTCATCACCCTTCTCATTTAATTTTTTAATCTTTAAATATTCCCATTTTTAATATTAGAACAAGACATATAAGCGAACAATATTGTTTTCATACATTTGGTTCTCTTGATAAATTTCGATAGAGAAAGAAAGACCAGATTTGCAGTATAAAATGACATCATTCTATTTCACAGGTTCTCATCAACTACCTGAAATTACAATGGTTATAATTAATAACATTTCATACTTCATTGTTTGAAAGGTAATACAGAAAGCATTATAAGATAGACGCATCCGGAATATAAGGATTAAAATTTTTGTAGCTTAAGTTACCATCAATTTATATACTATCAATCTATGGCAAAAAGAAAGAAAAGGGGGGGGTGAGAGAAGACAGAAAACAGAAAAATCTAATAAACAGTGTCAACATGGCAATTAGATCTTCAGGCTTTACTCTAATTTACATAGATTTATCTATAAAATTTTTAACCAATGACGATGATTTTGTGGATCAAATAATAATAATGTGGTAGAACTATTCGGTCAAATCTTGACGACAGTTCATTTGAATGTGGTAAATGTTTCGAACGTCGTTATTAACGATGATTATAATGATAGCAAAATATTAATAATAAGGTTTGTGCAGGTGATAAGAGTAACAAAGGCAGTATATGTATATAAGTGTATATGTAGGCAATTCAATAAATAAATAAATTAGGTCAAATCTTAAAAGGTGAAGTGGAACGATAATCAGAGTTTAAATCAATATTATAAAAGTACGATGGAGATGGAAAATAAGAAAGGGTGGGAAGGTTTTGAAAAGAGATCACATAGGCCAAGGGAGAGACAAAGGTAGAATAGGATTGTTCTCTCGAATTCCCACAGCTTCGGCTAAGTGTAAAAGACGGGTTATATTCAATAAAGAACTCATAATAATTAGGGTTTTTGTATTTCCCAATGAATGAAAAACAAAACGATATTGTTTTTACTGACGTTTCGCTATTTAATGCTAATAGCTATATTAAACCGGAATTTACAAAATCTCAGAATATGTATAACAAAGAGTTAGGGGGTGAGAAAATAGACTTAGGTCAAGTTAAAGGGATATATTGAAAGTAAAAATAGCAATGAAGATCACTAAACCAAATAACAAAGGTAGTAGTACGTCTGTTATGATATCAAAATAAAGTTTACTAACTTGATCATCGTTCGTCTGTCTGGGGGCATTTTTCGTTGTCAAGTTGGTCAACTGGTAAAGACAATAAAATCAAGTGTAGATTGTTGGATTTGATCAGTGTTTAAAATTATAAAGGCAGGGTGTGTTTACATAGTGAACTTGCATATCACATTCGTGTTGATTTTGTCACTTGATGAGGGGAGGGAGATGTTGTAACCAGGTCAGATTCTGTTTTAGTCCATGATTCCTATTCAGGCAATTTGGATTCCACTTGATATGAAGTGCTTCTGATATTGGATGTTCTTTATGATTTCTGAAGTTTTTCTGGATTATTTCAATATTGTCGAAATCAATTTTGTGGCCTGATTCTATAGCATGTAGACCTATGGCTGATGATTTTCAAGTTTTTGTAGTTCGACGGGATTTCTCGGTGGTCGAAGAGATGCTCTACGGTGTTCATTTCTTCTGATTTTGACTTCTCGATTTTGTTATCTTTACCAGTTGACCAACTTGACAACGAAAAATGCCCCCAGACAGACGAACGATGATCAAGTTAGTAAACTTTATTTTGATATCATAACAGACGTACTACTACCTTTGTTATTTGGTTTAGTGATCTTCATTGCTATTTTTACTTTCAATATATCCCTTTAACTTGACCTAAGTCTATTTTCTCACCCCCTAACTCTTTGTTATACATATTCTGAGATTTTGTAAATTCCGGTTTAATATAGCTATTAGCATTAAATAGCGAAACGTCAGTAAAAACAATATCGTTTTGTTTTTCATTCATTGGGAAATGCAAAAACCTTTATTATAATGAATATCATATACCCAATGCCCAAATTTTTCAAACCGTTAAAAGTGAACTTGGTTTGGACATATATAACGAATTCGTAAGACCAGATATCCGCAAAATCACCGTCACTGGTTAAACATTTTTATATATAAATCTATGTACATTAGAGGAAAGCCTGAAGAAGATCTAATTGAAAACAATATTGTTCGCTTGTTCTAATATTTAATTTTTAATTTTCACCTCAAATTTCTTCGGTATTCTAGCACTTAGCTCTGGCAATTATTGTTTTCACACCTAAAATTTTATCATTAATATCAGTACAAAACGTGGGCACTGCGGTAGAGTATAAATCCATTGTAGAAAAGATCTTATTTTGATAAATCGATGACATTTCGAGCACAAACTATTCATCATAATCATATCAGTAATTTGTGCTAGAAACGTCCTCAGTTATATTACTGTATAACACTTCATGATTTATCAAAATAAAATCTTAGCTATAATGGAGTTAAAATTTGTATCATTAAGGATAATACTCCTATTATATTCATATGGGCAATTTACTTACAGGAATGCAGTTCCGAATGACTTTCTGCTTGATTAAAGCACTAGGTCCTGTATTCGATTTTCCATGATCACAGAAAACTAAATCGTCATATTTAGGCGTTATACAAATCCTTTCCTTTCAAACGAAGCTTTACATTTCCCTCCTAGTTCGAATTGGATTTTATAGGCTACTAACATGACATCGTTACATTATGTAGTTTTATTTGACGACATTCATTCACAAGTGGATGTCATAATGTGGCGGCACTCACTTCTCTGTCTACGATAAAATTATTACCCTGAGTAGAACCATACCTGAAAATAAAGTAGCTGGATGACTGTTTGTCTCTAGAAGTCTGAATTTAGCTTCCACTTTAATGCATTTGTTTACACACTATATGATCTGCAGAGATGTGCGTTCCATTAACTGCACAATTCCTATACTGAGGAAAGAAGAGATTTTCAAGACGGGAAAGGAATATAGGCGTTTAGCCAGTTTTCATAGTGTCCCATAACAAAATGGACCGTGACAATCTGCAAAACATATTTATTTCCTCATATAAATACCTTGATTTTATGTCTGCAGGCTACTTTTATCAGTTAAATTTAAAGTGGACAGTGCGTACACAACAAGGAAGTGAATTGTTGGAAGCTTCTCTGGAGAAATGAACTCCACTTCTACGCTCTATTTTGCAAAACTTAAAAAAGCATTTGCTTTCACTATTTTTCACCAGGACATCCGAGTGTATGAATTTACAAATATTAAACTAGGCAGTGTATAACGATAGGGTGTTAATTACCTAGGAGTCAGAAATACAAATGCCAAGAACAGATATATTTTTAATTAAATTTAACTGCATTATACTTGAAAACACTCTTGAGTGAAATGTATATATGCATCTTTGGCTAATTCAGTAAGTACTATCTCTCAAACAAACTGTCGATCGGGAAATATCCTTTTTGAGGGTTTCACTATTATTCGTTTGCATGAAGGTGACATGGAATCGACAGGTCTGTAGGACTGAATTCAACATGGACACACACACAGTGATTTCTTTACTCATGATATCTATTCTGGATTCTCAGGAACGCAGATTGTGATTTACAATTTTTTGTATATCCTTGTGTGGGCAGATTCCTACCCTTTCATATTTTTGAGAATCTGACACATTTTCGAACAGTCTGTGGGAATAAGGAAAGTGAGCTGAATCGTGTTGATTGCACCCCAGCGTAATATCCCCAGTAATATCTGCTAATATCGCTAGGAATAGGAATCATTTCCACTTTTCTGAAATACACTCCCGATTTTGAAGCAAATAACTTCGTGAAATATAGGGTCACATAATAATATTAAAATGCGGTCGTGGGCCTAATTCGGATACTTGAAACAATGCTTACGATAATGCTATATGACATTTACAAATTAACATAAATCACGATAGGATGTACGCAGAACTTCTGGTGACTGCTGAATTACACATCAAAGAACTGCTGTTGTAAACCACTGCTATATGATGAAAATTATGTATCAGTTTTCATCCTCTAAATACCGTAGGAAACAGTTTATACACTCCCTAGTGTTTGACCGTTTATGGAAAATCCACCAGTTATGATATTTAGTAATACACTCAATAACCTCTGAATATCGCGTAATCAGATATTTATAATGAAGTGATTAAACACGTAAGATGAGAACTCTGATTTCACTAAACTGTGAAATTCGGGGCACTCCTGTTTGAAACGTCGAACAATAATGTTATTGTGTTCTGGCTGAAACTATTGCTTTGTTTAACTACATGCTAAAGCCGGAACACACTTCATGGCCAGAGAGTGAAGTTAACACCTCACTCAACATTTAGTCACATATGCGTAACACAGTTTTATTCGGACATCATGTTTTTCATTAAATACCCAATGATAAGGAAATGTGTAATCATTAAGTGCAACAGTTGCAATCTAAAACGGGTTTTCTCCCGGAAACTATTCTAGTTGAGACAGCCTAAATGAAAAGAGTAATGAGTAAAATTATCTAATAATTCCGTATAGATTTCATCAGATACATGACCAAAGTGCTTTTTACATTCTAATAATTTCTGTTATTTGAAAAATTGCAACTCTAATAAAAATGTATATTCAAATTAAATAAAGGAGTTTTAGACCGTGAGTTGACTAATATTTGCTGTCAGTTATTGCGATTGCATATAGATATGTGTGTAAAAATAAAAAAATTTCAGATTCATATAGTTTTATATTTGGTTTTGCATATATATCAAGGCAAATTAGTTTCATTTATGGGATGATATATCTAATACAGATTTGCATGTGTGATAAGATGTAATAAAAGTTAGTTATGCTGTCATGTAACAAAATGCGGAAGATCTATCCACAGGTGAGGAGACACCAGGTTTGCTCACCGGAGGCACAGGGTTTAGAATGCTCGTTAACCACTCATGTGTTTTGGCGTTCGATTCGCTGCAATCGCATTGCTGTATCTCGCTAAGCTGGTATTAAGACTGGTTAAGAGGGAAGGTTGAACATGAGGCTAGGAACCTCATCCTGTAAAAATAAACACCACTGCTACTAAAACTTCTAATGCCATGCTTCAAGCTCTATGTTCCAACAGAAAAGTAAAGGAGTAAAAGAAGGCTGTCGGGTGCTATGAAGACACTAGGCAAATTTCTGAAGTGTAATGACTACATGTAATGCTACTTGATTTTTCAAAAATTATCAGAGAGCATAGAGGATAAAGATTAGCGCTGATGTACAAATTTTACATACATACATATATAAAGATATATGTGTGAAAAGTATGAAAATATAACGTATGACATTCATCGAAAACCGAACAATTCCTTTTTCGAGAGAAGATATCCTAAGAAAGATTTCGATTAATTATTGTTATGCATACATTCATATAATGCTATGAAAATAAAATTTTATTCCATAACTTCAAGTTAATTAAGACCGTGCATTATTATTCTCAAATTAATGAAACAGGCTATTATCAAGAGAATTATTTTATGAGTTCCAAAGCCAGTCGTCACAACTCGGTATTTTACAAATAAATTATGATTTTGTCGTAATGGCATGACTAGTTGCGAACAATGGTTGGGCAAAACCTACACCGTTCAGTAGTTCTCTAGATTGCAGTGACATTTAGAATATAATATTCGGCTAGTCAAATGTATATGGAGACTAGCTGACTTTACTAGAGGTGAAACTGAAGTTCCTAATGAACTTCCGTTAACAGGTTGACAAGAGAGAGGTGTATAAATACGGTAACAGTATTACTCATATTTGTTGCACTCACTGTGACAATATGAAGGAAAATACAATGCACGAACGATAGCGTCAAGACCGATAAGTAACGGTGAAGAATATGATACGGTAATCGCGGTAAGCAGGCATTTAGCAGCAATGTAGATAACTTACATCACCTACATATTACACTGAACTTCACTGTAAATCAGCTGAGGTTGATTGAAAATTTGTAAATTTCACTAACTTTTGGTGTAAAGCAAACATATGATAACATTATGAGTATTTTTTGCCATTCATATATACATATATATACTTAAATATATAAAATCAGTCTCAAGGAACACAAATTTTTCCATTTCAGGCGGTAAGTATAGTTTCCGAATGCAACAAGAACATATATAGTTACACTTGAATTCACATAGAAATATATGCAACTTGATACTTCAATTTATATGTATCAATAAAAAGAAATAAAAGTGTGTGAAACTATTCAGCATTCGAATGCACTGACAATACAATTTAAAATGCTACGAATGCAGTCTGGCAAATTTCAATGAAACGCCTGGTTTTATTTTTCCATATATGGCACATCTTATCACAAGGTTTTCAGTCCTATTATAATATTCATTTGGATCGCAAGCATTGAAGCAGTGTTTTGTGAATCCCTTCACCTAAACTTGTTTGTAATCCTCAAGTAGAAGAGATATTAAGGCAGTGGCTACTGTTTGAAGAAGATGAATCTGAACCACTTGTATTCGTATTTGTTACTTCCGTTTTCAGTAAACTACTTGAACGTTTTGGGGAAAATGTCTTTTTAATAAACTGACATCAAGGAGATTATCGTTCATTTCACCTCAGTGTAATGTGATGCTTACGATGCTGTATTAGATCAAAAGGACTGCTCTCCAAATGAACCCCTACAAACTGAGTTAAGACAACTGTTACTAGTTACTGAATGCAAAGTAAGAGGCATACCTGAGGAAAAGAACAATTGGACAGTCCGTGGGAATAAACTCGATCAAATTCATGAATGCATCCAGCGTTTCGATGGCACTGCCACCACATAGAAAGAGAAAAACAGTTTTTTATAGTTTCTGCAATACTTAGCCTGGACAATTATATTTATGTACATTTCGTCATGCAACGCAGTGCTGAAAGCTTGTATGGAGGTGTAACACTTTACTCCAGGCATTTTGAAGTCAGCATCTTACTCAGCTTTTGCATCTCAAACCCTAAAATGTTAAGTCCAGTAATGCGGAGGAAAATGAATTACTTTCATGATGTAATACTGATTGTATTCTTCGTTGTTAAATTGAAATTTACCTCTAATAGATGAAACCTGCATATCCTAGCTCTCAAATCATTAAGTAATCAAACGAAATTGAGGGATATATTCTTGTAAACAAATTCAATATATTATCAATGAATGCAAATATATACACATGTATGCGCACAGGTATAAATATAGACAAGCCATCTTAACGGCATTATATTTCGGTAGTGGTTCGTTGGTGGATAAAATTGGGAGTTACTTTTAAAGAAACTGCCTTTGATTGTGTCAGCTTTTTGTATTAAAATTCATAGTAATTATTAATAAAGTATATTTAAAACTTCTGATTCTATGAATTTTATCTTAAAAGGGGGTAAGTATTTTGTTCATCAAAATAATTAATCATTAATTTCTGAAATCAGCACATAGATAAGTATTAAATTCCACTGTTAATAATAAATGTGTTTCAGTGTTTGGGTATCTAAATGTTCAATGATTGAATATATAATCACCGAATAAAATGATGATGGCTGCAATAATAATTGACTTGTTCAATTTCTTAGATAGAGAATTCCCCATTTGGTACCAAACAGAATGAAATGACAATATTCTTTCACTGAAAACTCCTGTTGCTCATTTCATATCCCATAGTGATTCGAAGTAATCACACTAAATTTTTCTTTCAGTACGGATGGGCTCTGAAGGCTGTAGTATAAGGAAACAATGGAGGGTGAACTCTAAGGATATAAACAGTTACAAATAACATGAAAAGAATGTAACTATTTATCATAAGTTTCGAAGAATATTCGAGAAATTATGTTAGCCGACTTAACAACAAAAAGGCTAATGGATCAGAAATAAAGAAGAATAAATACTACCTAAAACTATACAATCAAACATTTGGAAGTAATTTCAAATCACTTATTTGAGTTAAGATCAGTGGGTGATGAGCATAGCATAACGTCTTGAAACAGAATACACATTTATGCTGAAGGTGGTAATAATTGTTATCACAGCTAACTCAGATTAATTGCCTTTTCCTTCATTATACACAAGTTAGGTTTGTTTGCCTGATAGCAGTGGATTCAGCAGAAGGCAAAAATCCTGAACTTTTTTTCTTTTCTGGCAATGGTAAACGCAGTCTGTGTGCCAACATTGTGTCCTGTTTCAGTTGGATATCGGCCAACAGCTCCGGTAAGGGACGTGGGATCTATGGGCTTCAGGCTCTTTACAGTTAGTTCGAAAATGTGAATGAATGCCCACCTTTGTGCCCTTACAATGTATTCGCTCTTGCAGTAGATGTGAATTTGTATATACAATTAGAGGTGACTTCAGAATATTGTTTTTCTACTTACGATTGATGCAGTGAGAGGCTAGTGATGTAAACAGGAACAAGAATAAGTTATAGCAAAATAGACTCTTAGTCTTTGTGTGCTACATTACCTCCGTTGAGGGCGTGATAGATGATATAAGTTTCACCACTGTGACAACTTTCTTTTCATTTCTGTAATTTTTCTTAAACTGGTTTATGAATTTCTTTGGAAACCCAGCTTCAAAAAGTTTCTTTTCGAGGAAGTTCAACTCTCCGTGTAGTTAATCCTCAGAGAAAAGTTTTCGCACACCGTTTGACAGTAACTTGACTAATCCGTTTTTGAACTAGTCGTGTTCTCTGAGTTGGTTGATTTAACTGTGAATACCAGCATATAATCTATCTGAAGAACTTCATAGGAAATTAAAATATCTAACTGAATCATGCCACCATTCTATCAATTATCCAATCCAAGAACAGTAAAGAACATTCAAGTGGATGACAATGAAATAATGGTGTCCTTTGATATCACAGCATTAAATACCTCAATTAATCCAAAACTAGCACAATAAACTATACAACAAATATACCGTAGCGATGAAAACATAAAGACGCAATGTTCAACTTGGACAGAGCTAACGGAGTTATGTCTTACACCATACTTCCAGTTCACTCCTCAAATATACGAACAGATGGAAGGAACACTAGTGAGATTGGCCATAACTGGATTAAAAGCTGCAGCCGTCATGCAAAGATTAGAATTAATAGCTCTACCAATAATCAAACCAAAAATCTGAACACGTATATTACACTGATGATACAATTGTAATAATTAAAAGAAATTATTGGGAATATACCCATAAATTAACAAACAAACGATTTGGGAACATCAAAGTCACCAGAGGAGAAGAATTAGAAGGAAAAATCCCTTTCTTGTGTGTCTCAATCAGTAGAACTGACACTGGAAATTTAGAAACACAAGTACATAAGAAATCAACCCACACCGACCAAATACTGAACTATGATTGTAAAATCCAGTTTCCCACAAAAGAAAATGTGTGCAGAGACACACAGTAGCACTCCAGTGTGCCCACTAACTGTCTTCAAAGATGGAAGTCCTGACAATTTCATCGAAAAGTTTCTAAACTCGAGTCATAACACCAACAAGAAACCATCATCGAAGACTACAAGAAAAATCATCCTACCATATATAAAACCGTGTTAAATAGATATACCACACAAGCCAGCCAGCTCAGTCACTTCTGTCGTTATTGTGAGAACCGAAAGATTCAATAGGAAAAGAAGATAAAATTAATACCATTTACAAAATGAATTGTATGAACTGTAACATACATTACGTTGGTCAGAGCGGGCGTCCCCTACGACTCCAAAAACAAGAACACAAATTAGCTGTAAAAAGGCATGATATGTATTCTTTCATATCTATGCATGCATATGATTTTGGACAATAATTTGACTAGCATAATTTAGAAATTTTAAAAAGAAGAAAGACCAAAACAGCCAGGGAATTCCTAGGAGCCTGGTTCTTCAGTAAATCAGCGATTAACAAACATATTAATATAGATCAAACTACAAAACTAATAAAAATTAAGTCACGGGACAAGAAAGTTCAAGTTCCTCGTCAATAAAAATGACCAATTTAATGTGAATCAACTACTATTCACGAAGATAGTTGCCAGGACACACAACTATACCATTCATGGAGGATTCAGATGAGTTCATTTTATATTAAAACCTGTGCTGAAGACGTTTTCCAGAAGGACGACGAAAGTCGTATTCTCTGAGCTTCAACCAGCTCAGAGAATACGACTAATTCAAAATCATCCACCTTTACCACAAATCTCTATTATTTCAAAATCTGTTTCTGTGTTATATTGGATAGAAATTAAAATGGTTTAAATACTGTCCAGTAGGAGTATCCCTGTAGTATATTACTCTCCAAACTACATCATCATTTAGCCTTCTCAAAGAAAATTCAAAGATGTAAAACTGATTCTCGCACTTGTATTCCGTTTTGAAAAGATTTCAATGCACACTGCCGAACTCATGGTGTATTTCGTAAGGGTGACCCATGAACAAACTTTCTCAATCTCAGTTTCCATTTCATTCGTTTCTAGATCTCCCACGAATATGTCGACAAGAATTGGTTCCAGTGATGCTTACATAATTACTCCATCAATTCATCCACTGAAACAAGATTTTAAATCTTTTTTGCAAAAAATTAATAGTTGGCTCATTCCTTTCATATGGTGAGAGAGGGAACTCAGACTTTGCAAATAAGTTCAACTGTCTCTTCAACTAGGACGTTGGTAAACAAAGAGGATATGTCGAAAGACACCTGGAATTCTTTTGAGATGATAAAACCATGAAATTATTCAGCAAATTCAGAATTATTTTCAAGTCTTTGCACCTTCAATCTGAAGCGAATGAAATTTCATAGCCACTGGGATAGTTTTTATGACAGATTTACCATCAACAGCACTGGTCACATGGCTTAGTATTGTTTGACAAACTTTACATGAAAGGTAAATGTGATCGATCCTCTTAGTCTCACTTCATTATAAATTGTATCATCAACCAACCCTTTCACCAGTAGATTCCTCAAATGTTTCAACATACGTTACTTTATGGCCATAGTCTTTTGTTTCTACAAAGTTTCAGTTACAAACTTTCACGAACCATTCATAAGCATTTTCTTTGAATAATTTCTTCTGTTAGTAATAAAGTCTACAGATCCTTAAACAAGTCTCATAAAATCTTTGTCGGGGTTTTCCTGAAAAGATTTAAGTGTTTTTCTATACTGTTCAAAGAGAAGACAGGGTTGCGTTATCACAAAAATGTGGTATTGACTGACAGTTGGAACTAAAAATCGTACAAGCTGCTTCTGTAATTACAGATTGGTCTTAGTTCCGACAGCTTGTGCTATAGGTAATGAAATTCCACGTCGATTCGACGAACTATTGTGTGTGAGACAGTGAATTTAAACACGAGCGGCGGAGTGTCAATTTATTGTCTAGTCAATTCACTATTGAACAGATTTCATATAAATTGTTCAGGCTTGCCAGGGAAACATTTATGAAACCGTCCACTGAAACCTCTTCATAGAATAAGTCAAAGTATATTGGATGGAATTGTTGAACTTCATTTTGCATATAATATCCGACTTGACGACCGATTTATCAAATTCGGTAATATCTAATTTCACTAATAGAATTACTTCGGCTAAATGAAATCATGTCGATTATTTATTGAAAAAAATGTCCCTGTTAATTGCCTGAATAATATTTGAAGTCCTTTTGTTCCCTTATATTTGACCTAAAAGTTGGTGAGTATAATAATATAATAATAACATGCAGAGTAACCAAAATCTATGTTAACATTTAGACAAAAAGGAAGATTTTCTAAACTGCACTGTATATGTTTAAACTCATGAAGTGTATTGCCGCGTATCAGTTATCTGATTTAATCTAAATACAACACAGCAAATGACTTCAAATAAATTTCGACTGCTATGTTGGACGAATAGTTCATCTTCTGTGTAAATCATAACTTAGCTCCGCATACCACTCAATGAAAACATTGTATTCTTGCAGCGATAACTCCTGAGCACAATCCAACTCTCACAATCATATGTGGGTACTGCCGACGCATTCCGAAATGCTTATACAAACACCATGATAATGAACATGAGCAATATGTCAGGTTCACAAAATCGTTTCTAAACAAAAAATAACGTGGCATCAGTTTCGATATCAAGTAAGCCATAGTACTGTGAAATAATTCCTTAATAGTCTACAATATATGATAATTAGGCTGCTCACTTTTCTTAAGTTGTGTAAATGGGTTGACATGAAACATTTCTACCTTGAAAATGTGATGAAAAACTGAGATGGTTCCGAGGGAAATTAAGTCTTCATCCATACAATAAAAATTCAGAGAAGTATTGACTGCCGCTATGGAATATTGTCATATTTTGTAGATGCTAATATTTAACTAGACAATTAACTTCTTCATTAATTTTACATCTCTGTTATATTGTCTCTGTCTTTTAAAAATGGTTAATAACTAGAATCAATTCCGTAACGATCTTATGAAAATTTTGAGGCAATTTCTATCCCCAACTGTTTTTACACATTGAAGTTCACTTTTCAAATGATTTTCATATTAAAAGGAGGTGAGTATATTACTTAAATGCTGAAATACTTTCATCGATTTATTGTTTCTGGAAGTATATGTATTGAAAATATTTTATTGCATTGTGTATTCGACCTCTTCCAACGTATTTCCTCTAAACTCGCCCACCAGTTTATCTTAATTATATATATATCTCATTGCCAAAGATAATACTAGTTGTAATGTTATTCAAATAGTTCACCTTCCGTGTAAATGGATTAACTTATTAGGTATGACATTCAATTAAACGGCAGTAATCTTGCAGCCATGACCTCTACACGTTTCGCTTCCAATGGTCATATTAAGTCATTCACAGTGTTTTCAATAACGTTTACTTTCAGTCTCTGACAGTGATTCCATACAATACATTATGCTTATCACATCACTTGCCAGTAAACATGTTCATATTGTGTATCGTTTAGAAGAAGCTTGTGGTTATGAATTCCACAACACATTCCAAATTTCATACAGTTACCTTCTTTGATAAATTGGGGAGAGCTGAGAAGGACTAAAAGAACAAGAAATAGTTGTCTTCATATTTCGTTGATTATTTCTCACTGCGTCCGTCGGTAGCAAAGCAGTTAGGACGCTCGCCGACCATGCCCATGGTCCGGTGTTCAGTCCCCGGCCGACGCACTCTTTTACCTCACAAAGCCACTAATAAAGCTGGTAAAAAGGAAAGGTTGGACATGAGGCTAGGAACCCCATTCCATAAAACTAAACACTGCTACAGAAACTTCAAGCCTCTAGCTTGGAGCCCTATGTCCCACTGGGAACGTGAAGGAATAAAAACGTTTCCAACTGCACACAACAATATATGATTTCAGAATTTACGCATTTTGATATATTTTGTGCAAAGTGTAAAATTTGTTTCTGGTAGTTGAAAAGAACCAACAAAAAATAATGGCACCATCTATCCCAGTTACTTTGTTCTTCTTGCCACATCAAAATTCTCAAATAATCTTCTTTTGATGAAGACTAAGTGGAGCAGTTTTCAGTTTTGCATAGTGTTACACTGAGAATTAGTTGATGCAGATTATCCTGACCTTTGTGAATTCTGTCTTCCTAATATCTTGAAATTAGATTATTATATTATATCGTTGAAACTGTATGACAGCAGGTATGAAAATATGTTCCCCAAGTCTGTCACCGATGATATCATGACAAAATGCTTCTACAGTCTTAACGTCGGTTTTTGAATCTGGAATCTGACAGTATTTTCACTGATTCTTAACGTCTGTCGTAACTGTAAGGAATATTAAAAAAGTTTGCCTTCTACGCTATTTCAATTATCAGGTGGTAAGTACAATACTACAGTTATCTGTCAGCGTCATTGAAACTTACATGTTACTATGATGATAAATAGAAGCTGATATTTTGTTATATATATATATATACATTCAAGGTCTTCTGATGACTTCCTGTATACTCGTTTGCTGACACTGTGTCACTAGAATACGTGGATTTTCTCAGTAAACAAAATAATGCTTGCATCATTAATTGACGAATACATCTTTTTAATATAAAATCAACTAACTTCATACAGGAATTTAATCATCACACTAAGGCTTTGAAATCAGATAAATATTTACAGTATTCTAGGAATTTTATCATATAATAACTCAGAGCATTCATTATGTTAATACCTCTATGACGGAATGCCAAAATTGCCTCACATTTACGGGTATTTCTTCCTCATGTTTGAACATGGGTAATTATTGAACACAATACGCCATTGTTTGTTTTAACTAAAGTGGTCGTGATATTTTAAGAAGTAATTTTACTAAATATTTTCTCCCACGAATTCAATTGAATTAGCTCGTAAGTTATTCCTTTTACAAGTATTTGAGTCATTGACATCAAATGTATATTTATTGTTACGTATTCACTGAACACCTTCATTGGATCTGAAATATGAATAATACGTATGATTAGTCCACCTGATACGTAATAGAATAATTTATTCTGTGTATCTTTTAAGTTGGGCTGACGACTACTAACAGGCTTTTATTTCCTCCTCACATGATCTCGAAGGAAACTTTGAACGACCAAGTTGCCGCTTTCTAATCAGATTCTACACAAAGAACGCCTGAGATGTCACTCAGCAGAATCCTGGGCACGTGTCTAAGCAACGTTAATTTCTTCCGCGTGTTTATTGGTTAATAGATTCCTGAGAACACGATCACAGAAGAGAGAGAAATATTTGTATTCATCAGCCATTCATGATGCAATATCAGTATACCATCACGGTTTGTGACAGAACATGGAAATTATTTGAACAAAATATTTTATTTTACATTTAAGCGTGATATTGAAGCATTTATCCCTGCATGATTTTCAATCGGAAAGACCGTAAGTCAAATATTTATAAAAGCGTTACAAATTATTGAAATCGTGAATAGGAAAATGCAGAAATTTAAGAAATAAATGCGACTGTTTTTCAGTGACTTTCTATGTGTCCACCCGCCTATCTAATGAATTTGAACTCTGAATATTTCATCTCTGAGGACAATACTAGTTGCAATGTTATTCAAACAGTTCATATCCCGTGTAAATAAAATAACTTATTGGGTCTGACGTTCATTTAAACGTCAGTAATCTTTCAGTCATGACCTATGCAACATTCATTCCTCATGGTCACATGAAGCCATTCGCAATGTTCACTACTGAGCTCTGATGTAGACCATATGTAAGATTATGTGGTGATAAAATCGCTTGTGAAAGTATAATATATTTTCATTATTATAACGAATAGAACACTGTGTTATAAGATTGTAATCTTTACCAGTTTTCAGAATGTCTGCATGCAACAATGATTAGGAAATAATACGCAGATTCACAGCTCCTTCTTTACCGATTTCTATACTATAGAGACATACAAGTGATCACATTACTACTATTTCATTATTGAGAAGTCAAGCGAGAATGGTTATGAAATCAAGATATATTCTTCCAAGCAGAATGCAATTGAACTAACACCTCTGATAATTTGTAGGGATCATTTAGACCAGCGATACATCGCTAGATTAAAACGGTACAAAAATGTATCAACCTGTTGGTAAGTACCGACTACTGGCTGATATAAACCGTAAGTTGATATCCCAGTTTTAAATTCAAGCAACTAAAACATTCATCGCCAGGGAGAAATTAACAAAACTGACTGGTGATGTGAATTTTTTCTGACGTTAACAGTTTACTAAAACAACTACATGTAAATTCAGTGTCTGAAACACTTACTTAACGTCAGCTGAATCCTGATATTCCAGTAGATAACATCGAAAATTATACTTCACTATTTTCACATTGCAAGTCCGTGAGTTTATTTTTTCAATGAAAGATCGAAAATATTAATATCATTTGTCACTATAAAGATAAATATGAGGAATATATTTCCAGTATTTATTTCCTGATATGAATTAGAGACAGGCGAAAAAAGTTAACAGAAATATGTTGAATCCATCTCATTTCGGTAGAAGTGTTCAGCTGAGTAATCTAGGTTCGGCGATATGTATATCACTAGAATTGCATTGGGAGATACATATAAATGGTAAGCAAATAAACCACATTGAATAGATTAGGTCATTTTCAGATACATAAGTGGAAGGCAGTATGAGGCAGCGAAGCCGTGACGATAACGCAACAATTGTAAATTGCAAACTGAATAATATTGACAATAATGGTAATAATAATAAAAAGAAGTTAAGACAATGGCACTGATATAGGATTGTTGTATGTGAATCAACAATACCGATAATAGTTAAGTAGAATGAAATAATACTAAAAGCATTTAATAAGTAAAATAAATTATCATGGTAGTTTTACAGTCGTCGTCTGTGTACTCATACTGAGTTTGTAAACTTTAGTTGTACAATCTTCCGCAAAAGCAAGCGTCATTCTGTTTGTGTGTCTGAAGATATCAGTGAAGAATGAATGGACAACAACAATATCATGTGTTTAGACTACTGGGTGTTTTTAATTAAACTTTTCAGCACTTTGGCTTCAGCTGTTTTCAACTGCATTGACAAATCCTCAGGCAAACTCGTAGACAACTGGCTTTCCATCCAACCTGTGTATTTCCCTCCACAAATACCCACAAATCAGTAAGCGTGACATGAAGCGTCAACGATTTGCGACAATCATTTCATTGACTGTTGAAAACCCGCGTATTAGTGATTAGAAACATGAGTTTTGCAGCACTTTATGTCAAGACTTCGTCTGACTAATCCTAATACAAATAGTCCTTGATATGGCAAACTAATGTATATATATATGTATATATATATATTTGCGGAGCGAGCGGCTCTTGGTTGGTTTGTTCCCATAATTTCTTATTGCTGACTGTTTCTGGCCATTGGATCTTCAGTGTGGAGCCAGCGAAGGCAGCTGTCGGTGAAAATTTGCAACCTGTTGGAAATCCTTTTTGTGACACGCCGAGTTTCTACCCCGTATATAAAGAACGAATTTCACATTGGTGTTGAAAATGCGTATCTTGTTCTTAATGCTGGCTGAGTGTAGAACATTTCCAAACTGGTTTCAGATTGATGAAGGTTTATCCTGCCTTTCCAATTTTGACTTTGACATCTTCGTCCGCTCTGCCTGTAGATGAGACGATGCTTCCCAGATAAGTGCAAGAGACAACCTCTGTTAAATCTCTCCCTTTGATACTGATTGTTGCTGGTTTTTGTTGCCGTTGATTGGTTATCTTCATCACTTCCGTCGTCTCTACGTTAACTTGGAGTCCTGTCCTCGCTGCCAGACTCTTCAGCCAGTTTGTTGCTTTTGCTTGTAAGTCTTCAAATTTGCACGTGAAATCTAGATCTTCTAGTCTTCTTATCGTTGATCCAGTGTATTCCTGTCGCCTCACTGCCTACAATTTGACGCATAATCCAGTCCACCACAATTAAGAATATCATCGGTGATAATAAACATCCATGCCTCACACCTGTATTCGTTTCGAACGCCTCACTGAGTTTGCCGTTGTGGGTCACCTGACACATGTCATTGTCATTTAGCCGGCTATTGAATGAGGTTTCTACAGACCTGGGCACTGCACACCATAGTGTTGAAGTAGTTTCCAAATTACGTCTCGGTTAACGCTGTCAAAAGCAATTTTGAAGTAGCTGAAGTTGAGGTAGATTTCTGACTGGCATTCTATGGTTTGTTCTGTGATGACGATGCGTGAAGTTGCAATTTGATTAGCACATGATTTGCCTTCCCTGAACTCAGCTTGTTCAGGACTTGTGGAGTTCTGTATCCTGTGCATCTTTTATTCTCTCCAGGATGATGCGACTCAGCATTTTACTTGGCTTGGACACAGCATAATTCCACTACTGTCCTTCCAGTAGCTTAAGTCTTTGGTAGCTCGACTAGGTATCCAGCATTTCTTCTAATGGGTGGGTACTTTTCCTTCTAATAGAGGCGTGAGATTATCCTCTATCACATTTAGGTCCCTTTCCAGTGCTTCGGCGGAATACCGTTTGTTTCTGTTTACTTCCTGTACTTCATTAGCCTTATTGCATTCAAAACTTCTGCTTTTGTTGGGGGACTGGAAGGGTTTTAGGTAATGGTGGATTGCAGTTTTCTCTGATGGCTGTAGTGAACGTACTTTCCCTAATTTCGTCTTTCACTTTTTAAATGTTGCCCTCGGATTTCGGTCTGTCTCCAGTTATTTTGAGGACTGTCAGTTCAACCTTGAAGGTTCCTTGAATTAGATTATGGTATGATACCAAAGCTCCTCTCCTTTTTGACTTTGTTTCCGGCTGGCTTCACTTCACTTCCCCCTAATTGAAATGAAGTCTCTCTGGTATTTTTCTGAGTCTGTCAGGGGAATTCTATGTCACCTTGTTTTTCTTATTTGAGCTGTACACGCTGCCTCTGATCACCAAGTCATTGAGGGCGCAGAAGTCTGCGAAGAGTTCTCCTTCTTCATTCATTTCTCGGATCGACAGCCTTTTGACCGATTGTTAAGTTCTTTATCCCTACTGCCTGCTGCCAGCTCAGTTTCCATATTGCCCATCAGGATTTTGATGCCGCTATCTCTGATGCTGTCCACTGCTGTTTGAAGTTGTCTATCAAGATCTTCCTACTTCTTTTCATGTAAGTTCTTTGTAGTTGCATAGTACTGGAAAATTGTAATTGAGATGAATCTCGCGGTCATTATCCTGAAGAAAACTGGTTTGAACCTTATAAAAGTTTTGATTGCTGCTAGTGAGATCATGATGGCTACTCACTCAGTATGTTTGTGATTATCACCTGGTTGACGTCAGTATATTACTGACTGTCCAGTTGACAAATTCGAGAGCCCACATCCATTCCACTTGCTTTCCCAGATTCTTAGCATTTCTCAATTATTTGACAACCGAGGCAGCCTACACAGTTGTAGAAATATTCCAATTTCCCGTGCTGACGTTCGCTTTCATCGCAAGAAGACACACGGGGTGACTAGAGTCTAGAATTCTTTCTCTATGCCTCAGAAATCAGTCTCCACAACTCCACAGGAAAAAAATTCTGATTTATGTTTTTTGTCATTTTAATGGAGCAGTGAAAATTCTGTAGTGATTTGACTGATTTTCTGGTTTAGGGCTGCTGCAATAGAGACCGCCACTCACTGTTTTCCTGGGGGTAGGACCGGTTAGAAGACAACTAAGATAGCGAAAAAGGCAGGGTTGTGTTGAAGAGAGACGATAATTCATCTTGAATCTCCTACTGATGTCTTAACTACATAAATAATAGTGTACATTGTGGCTACACTCTCATCATTTTTATACAAAAACATTTGTCTAAGTATCAACATTATATTGAATTATTTTTAATTCATCATGATCATTCTGATAGAGAGTGAGTGAGATTTTTGCAAAATTTATTTGAGTGACACGTCTTATATGCATACGCAGATAAATAAGAATTGTTTATTCTTTCTGCATATATGCAAAACCATTGAATATATATTTCTTTACTAAATCCTTCGAGAACTGCATGATTCTGTAGAGTGAATCTATTTCATCCCTCAAAAAATAGTGAACACACTGTAGTCAACAAGCTCCTATTATATGTAAGAGGATATCGTGTTCTGTGGGTCAGCTAATGAAATGACGGTGTGATACACCTGACGACATCGGATGTACAATTCATTGCCCATATTCTTTTGAATGTGTCGTACTCTTTTTAAAATTGTTCACACTTTTGACCTGCTAGTGACTATATTTAATATTCTGTCATCTCAAAATCCCTTCTAAATAAAACAAAAATCCTGATATTATTATGTTGTATCAAATTTTATACTTTGAAAAAGCGTCGGTTAGAATTGGGAAGTCCGAATTGGAGAGAGACGCGGCCATCACGAATTTAGCCCGTTCAAGTCAATGACTTATGCAACCGCCACCTGATTCCTCCACCTCCAACCTAAGCCAGAACACACAACGCAGTGAGATGGGTAGTGTCTCAGCAAAGGGGAACAATGACGTATCTATACAAACATCAAGAAACAAAGAATGTTTACATGAGCTATTTCAAGTCACCGTGTGAAAACATGCTACATTGGTCACCTGTTCAGCTGTCGATGTGAAAAAGTGTGATTGATTTTAAATGACACATTGCTTACTACATACGATTATCAGCCAACTTGTATTTGCTCCCAATAGTCTGACAAAATATCGGTTAATTTCAGTGGACAACTGATTGGTCTGTTTTCCGGAAAACCTATCCATCCACATGTCAAAAATCAACCGTAACTTTTCGAAACTTTCATCTACATCTATATTCGGTATATCCTCATGCAATGAATGTCATCTGCATATATTTCATGACCACAGTTCTACAATGGAATTTCAATATATGGCTCTGACGCAAACCTTTTCGAAGAGAGAAAAGCCCATTCGCCGAACCTATAATGAATGCAGTATATTTTGCAGTCCAATGAATATTGCGATATTTTTCCCACTGTCTTGTCTACCTTTCTCATATCTCTGCAGAAATGAAAGCTAACAGAAGATAGCCATGATACTACATCTATGTAGTGCCATTTGGTGTGACGACCGTAATCTCTACAGCTTGGTTTACTGTAGTTAGAGCGAAGAGCCAAGTTAGCTTCATGTTGCAATAAGTGAAAACGGAATTTGAGTTAATTGCATTACAACCTGCTTAGCCTGTGAAATTTCAAAATGTGCGATGGATCACTGAAATCGTATCGAGTTCAGATGTGTGAATTCTTGAATGCAACACAGGCAGGAAACTGAATTCTAATCTAAGTCCCACTGAACTTCGAATTTATTCATCCAAATTAATGTCGATTTCCATATACTTTCCTAAAAAGAAGAAATAAAGTGAAAATATAACCGATTTTTTTATTTGAGTGTATGACGACACTGCGTATTTTATAACTTCAACATTTTTATTTCCAACGACTAGCATGTAAGTTGACTACATAAAAACAAAACGGCTGTATAATTTGTTTTAAATATATGATATAGACAATTAGGGTGAAATTATTTCTGACAAAATACAGTTACTATCTCTAAATCTTACAAATCCATATAAATCCATCTTATCTATGTATGAATTAAACGACCAGAATTGTTAAGGCGAAATATAAGAGATAACTTCTGCAATTACGAGAGAATTAGAAATATATTTGCAGCATTAGTTTTCGCCAGGCTGTAGTGCATGACAAGAAAGTAGAGGACAGGTTTAAATTTGATCTGCATAACGAAGCAAGAAAATCATTTCAGGTGCAAAGCAAAACCACAAATATCATCGAATTAGTAACGAATCATTCATATGGAATATAGTGTGATCAAGATTTATTACTGTGACATGACACTCTGTCAATGCTGACTTTTGTTTTATGATAGGAAATAAGTGTATATAAGGCAACAATGATATGATTGCTTGTTTCAAGAAAATTTCGACGTAATTTCGATAATGTTATTAAACGATTCTTTCTCTCATATATTTCACTCTGATAGGGGGTAAGTCTAAATTTTATTTAAACACTTAATGTATAGAATCAAAAGACATTTACGCAGACGTTCAAAAGTGTTAAAGTCCGTTGTATGCATGAAAATATTTCTGATGTCTGACTGCAAATCAACTAACCAATTTCAAAAGTTTGAACTAGAAATTTATAAATTCCTCATGATACTCTGACTACGATGCAGGAGCACTAATAAATCAAGTGAATTAGAAATCATAAATTGCAAGAAGGAGGTCAATTCAGCGTGCAGACGATTAAATTTCAGAGGTGTGTGAGAAACAAAATACTACTGTGAGATCTCAGAATGAGCGAAATGGATGGAGAATTATGGAGAATTACTCCGAAATCAGAAACTAAATAGATTGAAGAAAATTCAACACATTAATTTCACCAAAATCGAGATGCAGAAACCAGAACACACAACAATAAAATTACAATATGATAAATCATAACATGACAATGAAAACAGGGAAATACCTGCGAAGTTTGATGGTGTGTGTGTTTGCATCCTCATTATAACTTTCAGAGAATGTCCATTCTATATATTTGAACGATATTAAAACTTTTATCTTTCATGATTTGCATTCTGTCAGGACGTAAGTTGAATTTTCACAAAAATATTTTGTTATTTTAATCTTATGTATGCGTAAAGATAGAAGGCTGAACACTTAAAGTACTACTGAACATACAAGCATGAATATTTTACAATCGTCCGACAGTTTCGATGAATCATAAATATGAATAGCTCATCTCCGAAAAAAATATTACTTACAATCGTACTTGACCAGTTTATCTATCCTGTACAAAAATACCTCATTCTCTATGACATCCAATGAAACACCAATAATCTCACACAAATCTCCTTCTATGCACAATTGTGGTGAGAGCTAAATTGGTAGACAGCAATTAACGTCAATGTTTGCATCCTAAATCTTTGACATGAGAAAAGAACAAGAACAAAGACTAACTGAACAACTAATCATAGCAGACATTCCGTGGTTGCATACGAATCGCAGATAAATGATTTGACCTTCAAAGAAATGGCCACAAAGAAATGAAGGAGTAACTTTCAGCGAGAAAACAACCAATCAGAAGACACTAATAATAACGAATAATAATGGATATAAAAATAGAAAAATATCTGTTGATTTTCTCAATCGACGATCTGTTGCCTGACCCCTGTCTTCTGTCGTCACATAACTTATTTCTCTCGCTCACGTCAGAGTGTTCACAGTGATATTGAAATTGTTAACGTGATCAACTTGATGATGAACATGAATAACATGCTATGCTGACAAAGGTATTACTACTTAATACAAGGTACACATTGTGTCATAATTTAACTTATTGAAGCCTTAAATGCACGTACATAACGCTTATCTCATTTTTAGCTATGCTTTCAAGAGGGATTTAACGTGATATACTGGACAATGTCCCAAGTCCTCTTCATATTGGATGGGTTTGAATCTTTAAAAATATGTATACTGTTCTGCCCCTAAAGATTTTCTTCGGAATAGATTTTTCTATTATGGCATCATTCCCTTTTACTGGAGAAACATGGGAGAATGTCATGTATCATTAACTCGCATTTTTTGTAAAATGAAGATTAGTTCGGTTGAATACAAACTAATAAGTCTTCAGCACTAATTTAGTTTTCCAGAACGAAAATATCATCCACACACGTTATATGTTATTCCGTTTCTTATGTGAGCCGTCGCAAAATACCAGCTTCATGGCCTTAAAAGAATGCAAATCCCACTGAAATCACCATGATGTACACATCACTGCATGTAGAATATTCGGCTGATGATTTCCATCGAAATTCCATTAATTCATTAAATCTCCCCATATTAACTTTGTTCCTGGTATTCCGTGTACATTCAAACACCTACAACTGATTTATATTCGCTTGTCAAACACTGTCAGTGAATATGAGTGTGAACATTGCATCCCTGAAAAACACGAAAGTTGCAATGAGAATTGACTAGTTCATAAGAGTTGTAATGGGACAAATACCTTGGTGAAACACTCAGTAAAAAAGGTAATTGTAAGTCACTGGTGCGTCGGTGGTATAGCGGTTAGGACGCTGGCCGACCATGAACATGGTCTGAGGTTCGATTCCCGGCCTGCGCACTCCTTTACCTAGTTAAGCCAGAAATAATGCAGGTAAAGAGGAAAGGTTGGGCAAGAGGCTAGCAACCCCATCCTGTAAAATAAATACTGCTACAGAAACTTGAAGTCCTATGTTCCACTGGGGAACGTGAAGGAAAAAAAGTCACTACATTTTTGCGAGATGCTTAGCTGAAAGAAGACTAAGTTCGTTTCGATGCGAATTCTTCTGACTAGAGAGATTGTCTTTATAAGAATTGAGTCATTATCCGTACGCTTTGAATGAGAGAATTACTACCAGCATCGGATGGTTTTCAGCATATCAGCCAGAGACATATTTGCTTCAGCGAAGTATCTCACCTGTGCTATAGTTAGGCCCTCAGTGTTAATGAATCTCTTGTTGGTGTTAAGGCTTCAGAAATAATTGTATACAACGTGGTTGTGTCCTCATCATTTATATACAATATAAGTTACTCCAACTCATCAATATAATAATTAATTTTTTACTCCTGCTACTTAATCTTATAGTGGGTGAGTTCGATTTTTACAAAACGTTTTTTGACTTAATGCAATCTCTTGTGTACATAGGGAAAAACTGGAAGTTCAAGTGTTGTTTTGTAGCGATTTGATTGGATTTTATCATGAGCTAACATTGGTTAGAGGACCACTGGAAAACCTGGGAGTACTGAACAGCCGTTTCGTCACCGTTTGGGACTCTTCATTTGTAGGCACCCCTCGGGGCTAGAACCCAGGGCCATCTAGTTGCAAGGCGAGCTTGTAAACTGCAAGAATTGTAAATCATGCTGTTTATATGCAAAACAATCCATTATACTCCTTTTCTTTATCCTTCACTAATTGAATGAATCTGGGAATAGAATACATTCATTCTTCAAAAAAATAGTGATAACACGTCGAGGAAGTGCAGATAAGTTGTTGTATTGTTCTTCGTGTGTGAAATGGACCCCTCAAAATCAAATTACTACGTAACTCTTCATCGTACACTACGGAAGTGGCATCCGTGTAACGGTGATGAATTTTTATTTTTGCTATTTCATCTTTCAGCGGACCATTTTCTAGTTATTCCAGAGATACATTCTCAAAGCTAGGTCGTACTAGGGATCTTATGGACCCTCCATAAACCTGTCTGTACATTACATTATTAAACAAAAATTGCACACTTGTTATACACTTAAGCAGTAGTTGTTTCGGATTACTAAAAGGAATATAAGCGCACAATTTTTTCTCTATAATCCGTTCGCAGATATAGTCAATGGTTTCTGCCAGAGGCACAATAGAGAATAAAGACGAAATATTAAGTAGTACGTCCAACATAAGTAGACAGCTCAGTCAGTGGGTTTCTTCAAATCCCGCATCGTAGTTTTGCGATGTGCGAACAAAAACATTCCTTTGTTCCGCTTTGTCACTTTTAGTTAACAGTGGTCATTAAGTTGAGAAAACGAAAGAATTCAATATGATCCACCGGAACCCACCGAATATTTCCATTAGATTTGTTATTCTTCTAATGCACGATGCTGAGGGGTTGGACATTCGAACTTTCAAGCGTAAATGATGCACTCAAAAGAAGTTCGAATGGCCAGTATACTTCCTTGTGCCTGGTAAGACCTAGAAAGCCTGATGACGTCTCCACAGCCCCTTACTTATATTTTCAATCCTTCTATTATCACCCCCTTATATTATTACATCTTCATTGAAACGTATTCGATTTGCTTCCCCTACAATTTGGTATTACTTATTCGGTTCATTTGTTTTTCATAGAGCTTATCGACTACTTCCACCTTAACGATTGTCTGTTTAATTATGCTGTTTGTATTTATCCTTGTTATCACAAATCGCCCCACTTTTTCGTCCTTGTTATTTATAAAATCATTATGATTATTTTTATCATTATGATTGTCAACACTATTGTTATGACTAATTGCATAACTTATATGACAAAACACCGTCACCGGTTTATATCTGAATATTTATTTGTAAAATTACGCATCATAGCGTTGGGCCTGATGAGATTGAAAGATATATTTTTCATTTAAATGTGTTGTTCCACTTGGATTCAGCCTAGCACGTTTGTCACACAGATACAATTTAGTTCTTCACCCAACAGCTCATCTGTTATTCTACGTAAATATGCACCCGCCGCATTACTAGGCATTACTGTAACGATAATAACTACCATAATTCGTAGTTTTAAGAAATTGAGGAGAAATTATTCAAAGTATTATTCTTCCTTCAGAATGATTTTTAATTCGTGATACTGGAATATTTCAGAAAAATCAAATCTTATATTTCACCTACATGACAAAGCCAGAAAATGATTCGATGGGAAAACACATGCCTCAAATCGAATCAAATTAAGGAAATACCTTTTATATGGAATAAACTTCAGCATGATACACTGAAGATAAAGAAAACTGAAAACACTATATAACTTTGATAAAATTTTTACAATATAATCAATCTTGAGAGATAAAGAAGGTAAATGACATAGGGAATTAATAAAGCAGTTTGCGTATATGTGTTTGCATCCTTGTTATCGTTTTCGAAGTGCGTTCAATCTACCCATTTACCCAACTGTGAAAAATTTACATTTCACCATCTTCATTCTGTCAGGATGTGAGTTGAATCCCATTAAAACATTTTGTGTGTATATGCATAGATAAACTGCAGCACATTTTAAACACTATTGAACACACATCAAGTATCTAGACGTATAAAAATTTCACACTCGTCTGAAAGTTTCAATGAATCAAGAATATGAATAGCTCACTTGCGAATATACTTATGTTACTTGCGATGTTACTCAACCCGTTCATCTTTCCTGTACCGAAAATACCTCATTCTTCATGATACCAGATGAAACACACAGATCTCCTCATTAGTATAATCAGTTTCTCATGGTAACATGAATGTGTTTACAGTGATGTTGGAATTGTTGCTGCGAGTTATCTTGATAGTGAACACGAGCGATATGCTATGCTAACAACTGAATTTCATTGTTTCGTACCAGACAAACAGAAGCAATACGAAATTGCACTATTCTGAATAATCCAAATAATCACCAAGGAATAACGAATGAGTCAATGAATTTTGCTGAGACACTTGACTGAAGAAGATTGAGTACGATTTGATGCGAATCATTATGACCAGATTTCGCTCACACTGATAGATTGTAATCAAGGTAATTAAGACATTATCCATACTCTTTGAAGAAGAATGGCATCTCCAGCATTAGGTGATTAAAAGCCTACCAGAAGGGAATATATTTGCTTACTTGCTGTATCTTAGATGTGTTAAAGTTGAACAGAATTTTGCATGATTCTGCTCTTGATGATTTGACCTGGAAAACGATTTCATGTAATGTAATTATGCCCCCATCATTTTATGCAATGAATTTTTGTCTAACATATCAGCATAATATTGAATCAATTTTTTCACTCATTTCCATTCTGATAGTTTGTGAGTGAGATTTTCACAAACATAGTTCGACTCATTGAAATCTTCTATGTAAATACAGTTAAATAACAAATATTTTTATACCATTTGTAGATACAATTCCACCAAGCATAGAATGAATCTGGCGAAGGAATACATTTCATATTCAAATTTATTTTATTATTTATTTGTTATCCCCTTGGGCTCCCAATGGAAGATAGGGATTCAACAGCACGTCTCCACGTTGTTCTATTTTTTGCCGTTCTCTACCACTGGGCCCAAAGTTGTCGACAATCCCTCATCTCCTTCTCCTCATACTATCTCCTCAGTGTCACACTTGAATACGCTCCCAACTCGTCATTTCCATTTCGGCTTCCACTCGAACAATGGCCTGGTGCATGATGTCATTCAACGGTCTCCTCAATGTATGCCTGATGCATCTCGATTTTCTCATACATATTTGTTGAACGACAGGTTCTCGGTTAGTTTCTTCCCACACTTTCTTGTTGCTAATTCTTTCTGGCCGTGCGATCTTCAGTATGGAGAGACCTAGCTGTTGATAAAAGTCTGCAATAGACTGTTGGAAATCCTTCTGGTGATGCGCCAAGTTTCTGACCCGTATAGAAGAGCTGACTGACTTCACATTCGTGTTAAAAATCAAAATCGTTTTGTTAATGCTGAGTACGGATTTCCAAACAAGATTCAGGTTGACGAAGGCATATATTACCTCTCCACTTCTGACTTTGACAGTATCATCCATTCCGCCTGTAGTTAACATCTGAGTTGATCTCTGTCTGGAAAGAGACTTGGTTATATGATACTATGTTCTGAGGTCCCTTTTACTTGTGGACTGCCTGTTGTGCTTCATTTAGCAGTGTGTCGTAGATTGCCAGTTGTCTATCCTAGTACTTTCCCTCACTTCTTTATTCAATGCAGTGTACATTTATCTGCGCTTCTCCTTCTCTTGTCCATCTTTCCATTCAGTCTTCTTCTCTTTCACCATCCTCCCCTCCTCAATGTTATTAGCTTCCAGGTGTCCGGTGAGAGTCATTCCCTTCTTACTAGAACAGTTGTACACATTTCCTTAAATATCGCTTTCAGAGAGTTCCAATGTTCTTCCTCACAGGTTTTTTTCAGTGATGCCACGCAGTATGTCCGACTTTGCTGTGATCTGATCTGAAGCAAAGGCATCCCTTGTAGTTTTGCCCTTCAGTTTCTGAATGTTGAACTAGAATTGTGGCCTGTCTCCATTTGTTTTCGTGGATTTCAGCTTCCATTTTAAGGTTCCTTGAACTGGATGATGGTCTGAGCCCAACTCCCCCTCTTTCTTGACTTTGTACCCAGGAGGTTGCGTCTCCACTTCCTTGAGCAGCATTGATATGGAACCTATTTGGTTAGTGGTTTGTCTTTCAGGCGAAATGCATGTTGCATTGTGTATATCCCTGTGTTTGTACACGTTGCCTCTAATCACTAAATCACTGAAAGCGCAGAAGTCGGCGAATAATTCTCCGTTCTCATTCATTTCTCTGGATAAGAGCCTCTCGATCCATGATAAAATTCTCTTCCTCTATTAGCTGCTCCCAGTTCGGCTGCATTCACATCGCCCATGCGGATTCTGATGTCATCATTAGGGATGTTGTCAATTACTGTTCGTAGTTGTCTGTAAAAATCTTCCTTCTTCTATTCGCCTGGGTTATTTGTAGCGTTGGGCGTAACATTGGATTATTGTGACCGGCCCTCCTTTCGAGTTGAATCTCGCCGTCACGATCCAGGAGGAGGCGATTTGTTCCCACTGCATTAGGGCTTTGACTGCCACTGGTGACGTTATGATAACCACTCATTCCCTCAGTATGCTCGTGGTTGTCATCTGGGTGACCAGACCAGAGTCGATTATTGACAATTTTAACAGTGCACATCCATTCCATCTG
Organism: Trichobilharzia szidati; assembly: GCA_944472155.2. NCBI lineage: Eukaryota > Metazoa > Platyhelminthes > Trematoda > Strigeidida > Schistosomatidae > Trichobilharzia > Trichobilharzia szidati. Next base: position 18,942,569 of record OX235277.1, on the reverse strand, counting down.
CTATCGCAGGTACCCAGCCCTTCTATGCAATATCTTCTCATTTCTTTGGCTACCTAGTCAGCCTTCTCATCCAGCCTCGTACACTGTGGGTATATTTCATGTCTCCATTCCTATTCTTGCTTTCATCGACAGATGACACATTGGTTGGCTGACTGGCTTCCCGAAGGCTTTCATCAGCCCGCGTCAATTCGGTTCACCGATTTCAGCGAAGAAAAACTTGTTTTTTTATTTTTTCTATTTTTAATAATTTTACGTTAGCAAAATCTTTCGTAAATAAATATAACCTTATTTTTATGAGAACTAGAAAAGAAAGATACTGTTGCGTAGTCAAAAGCCGTTTCCAAATTGTATTAATCTGATTATTTTGGTTGTTATTCTGAATTTTTGTGAGATGTGCGAGTGCAGCACATACGATGTTGACGCCAGTTTTACTGAAATAATTGATTTGGTCGAACAGATGAAGATGAATGGAATACTTTAAGTCTATGCTTTTGGATAAATATTGACTTAGTTGTGAAGAGTGATCTAGTCAGAGGTGAATCTATCTATTTCACTGCTGTTTTTCTGTCAAACCTTTTTTATGAACTCTTGCTACTATTACTGCTAATTTGCTGTTTGAAAGGAGAATACACCTACGCGTAAATGCAGTGTCTTCAAAATGTATTTGACGTAATCTGAATGGTGATTTTTCAGTAAATCATAACAAAAAATTATATTTCATTGTTTTCATAATGCAAGATTGTGAGTTTATGTTTCTTATAGATGACTGAAAGCATTAAAACCTTGGGTGATTATAAAAATAAACATGCGGAATATCTTGACTTTTCTGTGCATCTAAAGCCTTCTACAATTGATTGGTATATGCTCTTTTGACAATTTCAGTGAATCGGTAAAGAAATAGTACATCGCAGAACCAAACACTAGTAGCAGTGTTAATTAATCAGTTCGCCTGATTCATAATGGAATAAATTCCTTGTTAAGACAATGAATTATTTAGAAGTATTCGTGAGCCTTTCACCTCGTTTTATTACTTCACATTGAATGGAAGTACTTTATTTTGAAGTCTTTGTCAGATGACTGAGGCTTTGTCCTTGATTTTCAATTCCTAATCACTTCTCACTTGCTTGGTGTAGTGCAGTGTCTTAGGGGGAATTCGCTGCTGTACCTTGTTCTGCTAGTTGACTATCTTCCTTACTTCTGCCTTCATATTCACCTGGAATCTTGTCTGTACGGTTTTTTAAAACAACCTGCTGGTGTTTGCTTCTAAACCTCCATATCTATGTGACACGCGATTCTACTGTCTGGTACGATCATCTGAGGTTCCTCTCTATGTACCCAGTATATCTTAGGATTATCTTTTGTTTTTTCTAGCGCTCTTCCATAATTCTTTATTCAGTGACTTATAAGCTGAACTGAACTTCTCCTTCTGTTGTCCATTTTTAAGCTGCTCCTCCTGATTCAGCACTCCTTTAGCTTGGCTTCATGCATGTTAATTTAAGGCGACAGCTGATGGGTTCATTTTCACCCTTCCACCAACATATCCCAAATAAACAACAACTGTATGAAATTTCAGTCTACAACTGTATTCGGTATATCCTCATGCAAAGAATTTCAAATACAAACTTTTCAAGAGATTTTTGTGTGCATTGCAAATGTTAACGGATTGTTGCTGCTGCTTCCACCCTCGTTAATTAACTCTGGTGTATAAATTTTCATGTAGGAAATTAAATCATCATACCTAGTAATTCTGAAATCACAGAAGTATCGGAATTGGCGTTGAAGTGTCATTACTTTTGAGTTGAATACATGTGTACTAGGATGTATCTCTTATGGACTGCCAATAAGACGTCAAATTAACATATCACTTTGCATTTGTTAGAATTTGTTAAGGGTTCGCTATCTTTCGTCCAGCAACACAGCATTAATCCAAGTCCTACAAACAGGTTTCCATTCATCCTTGTATTCGTCTTCTAGATATCTTGTTAAGAAGGCTTTCGGGTAATTGTTTGATTAGAGAGCAGACTGAATCAGTGTTAGTCCCAAGTTGATCTCTTCTTCCTCAATAACTAAAAATTTGGCTCTGTAAATCGGATTCCTGGCCACACTCATTTTAGCAGTAAATTATTATTATTTCCTTTAATTCCTAGAGGAACATAGGGCTTCAGCCTCACATCTGCACTGCATTCGGTTCTCTGCTAACGTTTTCACCTGGCTCCAAGTCTGCCCACAAGCTTTCATCTCCTCTTACGATGAATTCCTCCAAGTCACCTTTGCACTGACGACCAGCTCGCCACTTCCCTTTCGGGTTCCACTCAAGGGCTTGTCTAATGATGTCACTTGATGGTTTCCTCAGAGTATGGCCAATCCAGCTCCATTCCTTCCTTCCTATTTTTTTCACAATCAGTTCCTGGTTGGTTCGCTCCTAGAGATCCCTATTGCTGATCTTTTCTGACCATCTGATCTTGGGTATTGAGCAAAGACAGCTATTGATGAAGGTCTGTAGTTTGTTTAAGGCGCTCTTCATGATATGTCAAGGCTCTGATCCGTATAGTAGCACTGACTTCACATTGGAGTTGAAAATCCGGATCTTATTTTTCACACACACTTGAGGGTAATGAAAGCTTGTCTTGCTTTCCCGATCCTTGCTTTGATATCCTCTTCAGTTCCGACTGCCTGTAGTTGAAACGATGCTTCCCAGGTAGGTAAAGGAGGTTGTTTCCTCCCATTTATCCTGATCGTTGTCTGTTGTTGTTGCTGCTGTTGGTGTTGGCCAGGAATCTTCATCAACTCTGTTTTCTCTATGTTCACCTGAAGGCCTATCTTCTCTGGATGCTTCTTCTGCCAACTTGTTGCTTTTCGCTTGCATATCTTTCAGTTTGTGAGAAATCGGACATATATCATCGACGAAGTCCAGATACTCCAAGTTTTTTCTGTGAGTCCATTTTATGCCTGTTTCCTCACTGCTCGCTCTCTGTGGCATTATCCAGTCTACTGCAATCAGGAAAATCATTGGCGATAGTAGGCAGCCTTGTCTCACTGCTGTCCTCACTTCGAAGGGTTCCGTAAGTTTCCTGTTGTGGATTACTTGGCATGCAGCATTGTCGTACAACTGTTGGATGAGATGTATAACTGTCGGTGGCACCCCGCAGTAGCGAAGTAGTTGCCAAAGCACCTCTCGATCGACGCTGCGCTGTCGAAGGCCTTTTCAAAGTCAATGAATTTGAGATAGAGAGGTGACTGCCATTCCAAGCTTTGTTTAATGATGATCCGTAATGTGGCGATCTAATCAATGCATGACTTGTTTCTCCTGAATCCAGCCTGTTCCGGTCGAAGTTTTTCTTCCAGGGCTTGTTTGATTCTCTCCAGGATGATGCAGCTTAGTATTTTGCTTGAGATGGACAGGAGCATAATTCCGCGTCAGTTCTTTCATTGATTTAGGTCTCCTTTCTTTGGTAGTTTGAATAAGTATCCTTTCTTCCAATCCTCGGGTCGCTTGCCCCCCTCCAGGTCGGAATTCAATCTCTTTTGTAAACTTAGTGCTTTTTGACTTGTTGTTCATAAAATGAAAAATTTTATTCAACATACTGCTTTTGATAATGACAAAGGTATCATCCACATTTCTTAACCATATTCTTGGAGGATTAGGGCGTCTCATTATTGCATTTGTTTCCAGAGTGCAAGAAACCAGACTGGCTACTAACGAATTTTTCTCTCCATATTCGGCTTTCATTTGGATTTTTTGTTAACACGAAGACAATATTTCTATATTTTTGATGCACTCCATTGAATGACTGCTTAGCAGATTGTTCCCACAAACTAAAGACAAAAAGGACAGCAACCAAATAATTTCACCATAAACCAAATTTATAAAATTTAAATAATACTTATCCATGCCTGCCTCCTTTACCTCGCTAAGCCAGAAATAACGCTGGTAAAGAGGAAAGGTTGGGCATGAGGCTAGCAACCCCATCCTGTAAAATAAACACTACTTTAGAAACTTCAAGCCACTAGCTTGAAGCCCTATGTTCCACTGAGGAACGTGAAGGAAAAAAAATGCCTGCACAACTGGTGTGTCCTACATAGGTAGGAATACACATGTTTTTTATTATATTATTATTATTTATATGCTTACTAATCGTATATGTAATATATCAGCTTGATGATGCCTGTAAACTGGCGTCCTTCATGTACAAAATAAAGGAGAATATATTATTATTATTTCATGTGGGCTAAGTATTCCTGAAATTAGTATAATCCAGAACTGGATGTAATGGAACATCTGGTTTGCATGTTTATAATAATCCATAAAATCTACACGGATTCAGATACTTCTGGACTGCGTTGATCAAACAGAAACACTGAGTATCTCTTTTGTTGGCTGCAACATTCTGCTTGTTTCAGTCCTAATTTATTTAGTCTTGTCCTTGACACTTCCATGTTGACTTTCCATAGGATCCAATATCAGATTATCCCACTGCTTTCTTTTCATAATCTGCACAATTCATAACAGTTGGATTATTACTTTTATCCTCTCTTGTAATTTTAACTTATCTATCTCCCTGTAGTTATTTTAACGCCACCAACTTGCTGACTTAGTAGTATAGCCGGGATTTCGTCCTCTGGCATTTTGCCTCCTCGGTGCTCACACACTTTAATAACAGTTCACTCTCTGACAATAGTATTTCGTTCAAGTTAAAACTAGGTCGTTTTTAAGGAAGGGATAGCTCAAAATCAGATAAATTTCTATCAAACAGAATTACCACTACCTAATCCGCATCTAAAATAGTATGAACATAATTGTTTACAGGAAGATGACGTTAAGAATTCCATTTGAGTTATAGCGTCCTCTCAAACTTTACGATGAGTCATCCTTTTGAAAACTGCAGATAGAATTCTTTAAACTGGAAAATATTGTTAATCAGAGTCTTTAATTCTGGAGTCACCAAGACACGTCAACCGTTAATTAAATTCGACTGAAAAAAATAATTCATGTTAAATTAAAGTTCATCTGCATTATGATTATAATATTGAAATATTTTTTTCACTCATGGTGCTCATTCTAATAGGGGGTGAGTTAGATTTTCACAAAAATAATTTCCCTTTATTTGAGGCTGATGTAAACGAACAAATAAATAACGGGAACTTTATTCTTTTTGAATTCAAAGCCATTCAGTGTAGCTCTTCTTCGAATACTCCACGAATCAAACGAATCTGAAGAATGAATCTATTTTCATCCCTAACGGAAATAGTGAATACACGTTAGTCGACGAGATCCCATTATATGTCAGAGAACATTGTCTTCTGAATAACAGTCAATGAAATTACGATATGCTGACCCTGATGAAAGTGTCACACTGGTGACCTGGTCGTGATTATATTTAATATCACGTTGTCAAAAAATTCTTCATAAATAAAGCATAAGTTGTAATTTTGCATTATATCAAGTCTTATGTTTGGCGAATCTTTGTTTGAACTGGGGACACTGAACTGGACACACTCATGATGGTGACGGGTTTAGCTCGCCTACGCCCACAAATTACACAACAGCCACCAGACTTCTCCGTCTACCAACTTAAGGCACTACACACCGCTTAGCAAGGCGGATGTTGTGTTCACAAAGGGAAACAAAGATATATGTAAATACATACGTATCTAAAACTGGACCTAATGATGCAGGCGTAAGATAAGGAAATTTACTGGCCTCTAGTCTAGCTACTTATAAGACAAATGCGTTTGACTTCAAAAGACAAGTTACATAATAATTGCCATGGTGAGCGATTTATTATTTATCTCGGTTGATTTCAGTCGACATGTGATAGGTCCATTTTCAAAAAAACCTATTCATCTACGTGTCACAAATAAACAATATCTGAATAAATATTTCGTCCACAACTATATCCAGTATGTTCTCATGCTACGAATTTCAACTACGGACTTTTCTAGGAATATTTGTGTGCAGTAGTAGTGTTCACTGATTCCTGCGAATATTTACACTTTCACCAATTCACTCCAACACATTAATCTTCTTCAGGGAAATGAAATCTTCAACTCGGAGCATTTTTAAATCACGGAAGTATCGATAGCGTCGTTTTAGCATCAATTTATCCCATGTGCAATTATGTGTTTCAGAGATGTCTTTCCACCAGAGTGACGAAATCACATCACATCCCAACATCGCTCAGCTGCTCCGAATATATAACGGAGATTTAAACATAACTGACCTTTACCTGAATCAAATTTCAAAGCAATTAGTGTTCTTCTTCCAATGTATAATTTGAATTTCAAATGTCCCTTAATTTTCATGTTGATAGGCGTTAAGTGTACAATTGCAATATTGAAACAAATGCATCAATATCTCAAAACTGAATTTCAAACTTTGTAGAAGTTGTTTAAATCTTCATGGTTTTCCAATGTGTCGACCTAGACATTGGATCTAGAAATGCCTCTAGATAGGCCTGAGACAAAAAATCAACCGAATGTGGAAATTAAACTCTTCGAGGGAACAGTACGTATCTGAAGAATTCGCCATAACACACAATTCACTGAATTTTGAATCTTAAATTCTTCTATTACATAATTTCCATGCTGACAGGTGGTGAATGCAGTGATGTGATGACATAATCCATGCATCAGAATGTTAAATTAGATATGATTATGAGCAATAGTTTGTGCTCGAAACGTCATCAATTAATATTACTGTATAACACTGTGTGATTTATCAGAATAAAATCTTATTCATAATAGTGTTAAATTAGAATTTCGAACAAAAAGCAATGTAAATGTTATATTTCACCTAATTTCGAAAATTCTCTCTTTCATGAATCGCAATATGTTAGGGAGTAAGTTAAATATTCATTAAAATATTTTGTCTTCCAAGTCATATATATTAGTATAGATAAACCACACAATATTTCAAACAATATTGAACATACACAAATAATCTGCACATGCAATTATTTTAAATGCGTATGATAATTCCCATGAATCTGGAATGTGAACAACTCGCCTCTATATAAAAATGATATATACAATCTTTCCTAGCCAGTTCATATTTTCTCTACCAAGATACCTCATTCTCTATGACACTGGATGAAAACTTAGCACATTGACACAGATCACTTCTTATTTGTAATTAATTTCTCATGTTCACATGAAGGTGTTCATAGTGAAGATAAAGTTGTTTATGCAAGTGATTTGATAATGAATATGAATAATATGCTATGCTGGTAACGTTTATTTTACATGAATTAGGGTCTTTATTGTGTGACACCGGACACACCACAGCAATATGAAGTTGTATTTAGCTGCTGTTAATCGTTGTTCCCCTGGTTCCTCACTGGCACATGGTGCTTTTCGAACATGTCCCATCTTTTCCTACTTCCTTCACACCAACCTTGCCAGCGACTTCACATAATACCTTTCTTCTCTCCGCAAAATCTTTTCTTTATCACCACTTTTCGCTTCTCAGTCGGGTTCCCCTCTAATGCCTGGCACGCAGTGTCATTCGACGCCCTCCTCAGTGTGTTTCCAAACCATCTCCATTTTCTCCTACATTTTATTTAGCGATAAATTCTCGGTTAGTTTGTGCCCAAGGTTTCTTGTTGTTATTTCATTCTGACCATTTGATATTCAGTTTGTAGCGAAGGCAGCTGATAATAAAAGGCTGCAGCCTGTAGCCAATCCTTTTCATGAAACCCCAAGTTTCTCACTGATGGAGATGTGCTCACTGACTTCAACTCTGAGTTGAATATTCGAATCATTTTCTTTATTCTTAGTCAATGCAAAACATTTCCAAACTGAATACACATTGCTGATGATGTATTTTGACTTTACGATTCCGGCTTTGACGTCTTTGTACGTTCTGCCTGCAGCTGAAATGATGCTTCCTATATAAGTGAAGGAAGTAGCCTGCTTTAAAGTTCTCAGTTAGTGGTAACTGGTGGTGGTTGTTTCCGGTGGGTTGTTGGTTTGTTTGATTAGTGTGTTATCTTCGTAACCTCAGTCTTCTCTATGTTCATCTGCAGTCCTGTCTTCTCTGAGGACCTCTTCTGTCCACTAGTTGGTTTCCGCCTGTGACTCTTCGAGTTAATGTGAAATTAAATCTAAATAACCCGCGAAATCCAAATCTGCCATTCTCATTTTCAGTCGGGCGTATCTATGTCATAACTCAACCCACAGTCTAATGCGTAATCCATTCTACAACAGCTATGAATATCATCGTGATGATACTCAGCCTTGTCTTACTCCTTTCTCCTCCAAAAGCGCTCCGCGAAATTTCCCATTACGGATCGCCAAATAAAAGTCATTGTCATAAGGCTGGTGGATAACGTTGACGAAAGTAAGGGGCATGCCATAGTCTAAGCTGTTGCACGTTCAGCACTATCTAAGGAGGGTAAAAAGTAAATGAGATTGATGTACAGGCTTGACAACCATTCTATGCTTCATTCTATGATTATGCGTAGAGTTGCTATTTGATCAGCACACGATTTGAATTTTACGAATACAGCCTGTTCGCGTAGTTCTGAATACAGTGCATGTTTTATGTCCTCAAGGATGAGGCCACAAAGTGTTTTACTTGGCGTGGACAGGAGCAAGATTCTTCGATCAGCACTTGCAGAAGCCTAAGTTGCCCTTCTTTTTTGGTCTGACAAGGCATCCCTTATTCCAAACAATAGGTTCCTTTCCTACCTTCAAAAGGTTTTCAATCCCCTTATAGGCATATCTGTCGCATTCTCTAGCCGGTTTTCGGTACTTTAAGATGAATTTGATCTGGTCTTCCTGGGATTGTACACACTGATTCCACCCATCAAATAGCATACAACAAAGAAGTGCGTGAATACGTCTCTATCGTTATTTATTTCGCCGAGCGAAAACACTTTCGACGCACGTTGCGTTCCCTTCCTGTTTTCTCAGCTCCAATCCAGAAGATGACACTGACATAGATTCCCTTACTATACTTCATGAATGTGTCACCAAACACAGTTTCAACGGTAACGCCAGAAATAGACCAACTTAAGCCGTTTATTGAAGAGCTGAAGATCAAGACCTAAGAAATAAGGTGTGGTAAGTCTTTCAATACTTGATGTTTGGAATATTTTGTCAGTATATCCTTAAAAGCAACAGAGACAAGTGACATCAGAACACAGGTATGTGGACTAAGACCAATGACCATCCTGACCAGAAACATGAGCTTTAGGGTGGTTGTCACGGATGCAGAAAATAAGGTAGACAACCTGACAAATTTAATCATAACAGAGGTTACCAAAAGAGGAGACAAAATTGAGTCCATTAGATTACAACGCACCAGATGATGTTGATAGGCTAAAATGGGTACACAGCATCTTGCTTAGGTCAACGAAGATGCATGACTCTCAAAAAATGTGTAAAAGACTAAAGAAGAGTCAGCATGACCACTGCCGCCCGGTTCACCTTCAGTTTGAGATGCAGACAGAGACTGAGAATTTCATCGATTTGTTAAGTCACAGGATACGAGTTGCGAACCTATGAATGTTGTATTATTAAGTACAGCCTTTGAAAGGCTCATTTACAATCATCACACTGAGGGAAATGGTGAGAGGATAAGGCATTGCATGTCATTAACGATGATGACCTCTACGTTAACAGTGTGCCTCTTACCGCCTAACTCCTGTCAAACCTAACAGAATTATTTCCGCTAAACCAGATATCAGCGTAAGAAAGTTTTACACTTCGATGCCTTGAAACCACTGTAGAATCAGTGGGATCTCACTAGTATCTCGCGAATACATTTGAAAGTATTCTGTTCATATAAACACCTTCAGTGAAATATCATTGTTAAATTGCATATCTGCTATAGTCTGACTAATTTTTGAACAGGTAATGTCACTGCGCCCTCATGCAGAATGGGCGTGCGTATGACTGCATCCTCGTCATAATTTTAAGAAAGCCATCCGTTTACCTATTTATCTTATTTTGAAAATTTTATCTTTCTTCATTTGTAATATTTTAGGACGTGAGTAATATTTTCATTATAATATTTACATCTTAAAATGTGAATAGATAAACTGCAGACCACTTTAAATAATATCGAACATGCATCGAGTATCCAAACCTGTGATTATTTTATACTGGTATGACAGCAATGATGAATCTGGGTTACGAATATCTCATATCAGAATATAATGCTACTTCACTAGTGCATCTGTTCTGTAACGAAATACCTCATTCTCTATGACATCCGATGAAATACCAGTATTCTCACACAGATCGCCTCCTCTATACCATCAATTTCACAGGACAACTTGTGGGTTTTCAGTGCATTAGAGATGTAAAGCTTATTGTTGGCATCATTCTTTGACTAGTTGATATTGCCGCCAACTACGCAAGCCAGAACAAACAACGGTGTGAGATGGACGGAGTGTTAACAAAAAGAAACAATGATACATATATATATATATATATATGTATATATGTGGATATGTGAATTCATAGGCTCAAGAAGAAACATGGAATATATGTATGGGTCAATTGAAGATCACTTCAGTAAGGTTTCTGAATAAGCTTGTATCATGTCGGTTAATTTCCATTAAAAACTGATCGGTCAAATCCGCCGAAAATGTCTTCAGTCACACATCTCAAATAAACAATCACTGTAGGAAATACTCATCTACAACTTTATTCACTTTGTCCTCATACAACGAATTTAAATTGCAGACTTTTCAGGAGATTTTCGTTTGCGTTAATAATGTTCACGGATTGATGCGAATATTTCTGTTTCCCTCATTTCACTAAAAATATATATATCAAAATGTAGGAAAAGACATTTCATCCTCATGGCATTTGACAAAAGCAAAACCATCAGTGGTAGCGATAAACTATCACAAGATCGAATTGGAAAACGTGGAATTCAATGATGGGTCATTGATGGAGTGCTGACATTATAAGAAATTCCCATATCACCTAGTTCCCGATAGAAATTTTAAGGTGAATTTGATCATTCACTGGCACAAATATTAAGGCGATCAGCATTCTTCTTTGAATGTAAAATTCGAATTTCATACATTCAAACATTTTCATGCTTATAGGCGGTAAGTGTAGTATTGTAATTATAAAATGCATGCACCTGTGTTTTCCTTGTTCCACACCTGTTACGATTAACCATTTCATTAAATCCAGCAAAAGAAGCCACGGCACTGTCACATGATAATCTGACGACCGGTAGCACACCTCTGCTGGCTTCATCAAGCAACAGACGTCCACCAAAAGTCGCGAATCTCATAAGTCACCGATAAGTAACCGGCAGGTGTCATTCTGCTTTATCAATGCCATAAGTCTCTGTAGAAATCATGTCACGATGCAAAGTTATTTTTCTATTGCAATAGCACACATATCATAAACCTCTCTACTACTACCATGAACCAAAACATGTGTCTAGGTAGACCTGATTGATGCGCATATCCATCCTGAAATTCGACAATATAGTCCACTGGTGATATAAAAACTGACGATATGAATTCACAAACAAACCATGTAGAAACACAGCATATACTGAATTCATATATTGCAAAATCTTTGTACTGATAGGCGGTAAGTGCAGTATTGTAATCACATAATACATGCATGCAAATCTTACACATGAATTTCAAGAAATACATGGAAAATATATTTCATTGTTTGTGTCCATCATTTTCCAATGCATTGATATGTAAACGTCCGCTGATTCATTGCATCTGCAGTATACACTTTGTTTCCAAGTGAAATGTTGATAACTATTTCAATTGACTAATCCATCATCTGAAATCAGATCCATACATCTCCGCTCCAACACTTGGAATTACAAAAGCGTTATTAGGATTTCGCGATTTTACTCCCACTTCACTTGGAAATATTCTGTTCAAATGAGCTTCGTTACTGAAATATCATTATTGGATTACATATCTCTTGTAGTCTGACTGATTTGAACAAAGCATGTTAGTGCTCAGGTTGACGATGAGTTTTTGGATATGTGTGTGTGTGTTTCTAACCTTGTCGTAACTTTCAAATGTTGTTCATTATAACATTTTAGTTTTAGATATTCAAGATTTTGTATTTCATGATTTGCATTCTGTTAGGACGTGAGTTTAATTTTCATTAAAATATTTCGTGTCACTCAAAACATATGTATGTGTACCGACAAACTGCAGAACATTTCAAATAATGAACATACGAAGATAATCTACATGTATGATTACCTTACACTCGTACGACAGTACCGATTAATCTGGAATATGGTTAGCTCACCTCCAAATAGAATAATGACACTTGAGGTGTGAATTGACTGGTCCGTCGTTCCTGTACTGAGATGCCTCATTCTTATCGATACCCTATGAAACAATAGCATTCTCACTCTCACCACCTTCTATGTAGAATCAATTTCTGATGCATGCATGAAGGCATTCAAAATGATGTTGGAGTTCTTTACGACAACAACTTCATACTTTAATATAAACAATATGCTAAGTTGGCAAAGGGGTTTGTATCTAATACCTGGTTCACATTTCGCCAAACTAGAGAAACCACAGCAATATGAAACTGTATTGAACTACATGATCCCAATTGACTCCATCTAATGCCAAGGCCACTGAATTTTCGCGACTGAAACAAAATCAAGTATGATCTGATGCGAATCATTGTGACCTGGAGAAATAGGTCGGACTGATGAGTTATCTTTGAGGTAATTAAATCATTATCACTATGCTTTCAAGCAAAACAGGTATCGCCTGCACCGAGTGATTGTCAGTGTATTAGACAGAAAAATATTTGCTGACAGTATGTACATCAGATTTGCTGTATTTAGAACATCAGTTGTCTTGCACCTCCTCGAAATTTAAATGAACTCTGATATGGATTTTAGAATGCAGTTCCAAAATATTCGGTCTCTGAATGGGACAGTATACTGTTAATTTTATATTAACACAGTCTTCACAAATTTTTATTCAGTATTTTCAACGTTGCGATCGGGGAAATAGTGCGAACATCTTCAGATATGTGTAGATATATTAGGCAGTTTGGCGATTATCTCTACTCTTTGAACTATGAAAGTGTTGCCTGCGTCAGTTGATGGTTATCATATAATGCAGGAATATATATGCCGGTTGAGTGCATGTGAGATTTGCTTTTGTAAGACAATCAATGCCCATGTATCTGCCTTCATACTTTGACATTGGTTATAACTGTGTAAAATGTGATTACGTCTATACCATATTCATGTAATAAAAGTTCGTCTAACTTAGCAACATAGTAATGAATTGATTTCCACCCGTGATGTTCTCCAAGATAGAGCGCGTGCTAGATTTTTACAATAATAATTGGAATTTTCCAATGTGGATCACCTGATACAAGCCATTCCCATATGGCTTCTGAATCAGTTTGATAAATATTTCGATTACTGCACTCCATAAATTTCGCCCACAGTATGAATATAATATTGAAGCGGTGTTTCCCTCATGGTACTCATTCTAATAGAAAGTGAGTTAGATTTTCACAAAGATAATCTGAATTAATGAAATGTTATATGCTCTTGCAGATAAATTGGAAGTGTTGGATAATCTTGCTTTTTATAAGCGACTCACTCAATATGTTCCTTGAAAATCCTCTGCGAGTCGAATGCATCTAGAGAATGAATACATTTCGTCTTCAAAAGAAATAGTGAATGCACGTTAGTCGACGAGATCCCATTATATGTCAGAGAACATTGTCTTCTGTATCACAGCCAATGAAATGACGATATGCTGACCTTGATGACGTTGTATCTACAACTGATTTCCCATAGTCATATGAAAGTGTCACACTGATGACCTCATCGTGATTCTATCTAATTTCACGCCATCGCCAAATTTTTCGTAAAATTAACATAAGTTGTAATGTTGTGTTATATCAAGTTTTATGTTTGGCAAACTGTTGGTTTGAATTAGGCACGGTGAAACGGACATTGTCACGATGGTCACGGGCTTAGCTCGTCAACGCCAACAAATTACCCAACAGCCACGAAACTTCTCTGTCTCACAACATGAGGTGGTACACAACGTAGTAAGACCGATGGCATGTTCACAAAGGGGAACAATGATGTATATAAATATAAATATACGTTTACAGATATAGCAGGAAACAAAGCATATCTGTGTTTGGTCTCAGATGACAGTTTGCACGATTATTACCATCATGAGGGATTTATTATTTATCTGCGTTTATTTCAGTCGACTCCTGATAGATATATTTGCCCAAAAATCCATCCATCCACATATCAGAAATAAACAATAGTTGTGTGGAATTTTCGTCTACAACTATATCTAGTTCATCCTCATGCAAAGAATTTCAACTATACACTTTTCAGGAGATATTTATGTGCAGTACCGAAATGGACGGATTGATGCTAAATTTCTGCCTTCATGTATTCACTCAAACGCAGGAATCTCCATGAGGGAAATGAAAACTTCATCTCTGAACATTTTGAAATCACAGAAGTATCGATACCATAGTTTTAGTATCAATATATCTTTGATGCATTTATTCGTTTCAAAGATGTTAATCTGCTGGAGTACCAAAATCACATCACATTCCAACATCGCTCAGCTGCTCCTAATATAACACGGAGATTTAGACATAACTGACCTCTACCTGAATCAAATTTCAAAGCAATTAGTATTCTTCTTCCAATGTCTAATTTGAATTTCAAATGTCCCTAAATTTTCATGCTGATAGGCGGTAAGTGTAGAACTGCAGTTTCAAGACGGATGCATCAATATCTTGAAAGTGAATTTCAAACTTTGTAGAAATTGTTTTAGGTTACCATATGTATTCACTTTTTTCCAATGCATCAATCCAAACATTGGATCTAGAAATATCTCTAGATATTGATATAAGAATAAAACTTGTGCACTGTGGTAGAGTGTTATTCCATTATAGGTAAATTTTGTTTTGATAACGTCTCACAGTGTTATACAGCAATGTTTGCTGATAACGTTTCGAGCACAATTTATTTCTCATAATCATACCTTGATATGATATCCCAAGGTCGACAATGTAGGCAAAACTAAATATTTGAAGAAGAAATTGGTAACACAATTTCACGAAATGCAGCATTCATGGAATAGCAAGTTCAAGATCGTGTGTTCCCCTATTTTCATGTTGATAAGCGATGAGTGTAGAAATACAACAAACAATCCATGCATCAGAATGTTGGAGTGGAATTTCAAACAAATGCATAGACATTCTTTTTTTAAAGTAATTTTCTCGACTTGCATTCTGTCAGGACGTGAGTTGAATTTTCATTGAAATCTTTCGTGTCATTCAAACCATATTTATGTGTACATATAAACTGCAGAACATTTTAAACCCTATAAAACATACAAAAGTAATCTACACGTACGATTATCTTACATTCGTATGACAAAGATGTCGAATACGAAAGTATTGCATGGTTGAAGTATTATAATGATCTTAGGTTTGTGTGACTCCCTAATTGGTGGACTGTTTGAAGAGAATGTTAAAAACGTCTCAATTTATTCCTCAACGAAAGATGGTGAGGATAATGCTGCAATGACGAAATGCAATCATTAAATTCCATCCGTCACCATGGGGATTAATCGGAAAAATTAAATTATTCTTTATTTATTTTATTTTGATTTACAGCTTGATTCCACACCGTATTTTCAGCACAAGTGTGGAATTTTCAGCATGGATATCGGTAGCCCAAATTCAGGCCGACCATAGATATCGGGTGTGCGCCGGCAGGTGATCGAACCCCGGATCATGTGCATGGTCGGCGAGAGTCCTAACCACTGTGCCACCGACGCACTTTACAAATACAAATACATAAATATTCATTGCCTTGGAATGTAAATGACAGCCAGTACATTGAATCTCCGTGTAAACGTATAGTTTACACATTAATTAGTTTATCTGAACTACAGTAGGCGCAGCCATTTTTCTGACTTTGAACACTGCGTTCCAATCCAGAGGGTTTATTGTCTCTTACGGCATCGCCGTTTTATCTGCTCATCAGGCTGACTAAATTACAAACTTTCTAGTGTCCCAAAACACTTTGCATTGAGTGGCTAGCTGAACGGACACAAACTAATCTACTGACTTACAGAATACTTCCGCAGGAATACAGCACCATGTAACAATTTTCCTACTTATAAAATAGAGCTGATTCATTGGCACATTGACTTAGTTTATTGCATGAGTTCGAAAATTGTCCAATGAAATTCCACCAAAACTTCTTGAATTTATTATGTGTGCTTTATTATGGAAAACATCGAGTAAGCAGATATTGTAGGATCCTATTTAACAGCTACTGTAGATTGAAATAGCATAACACTTCGAACATGGAGGAAGTTGAATGTTTTTTCCATATAATGACTTCACATAAACATTGCCACTTTTACCATCAGTAGAACAAATCACTGTAATTACTTTAAGGTGAATGGCAGCTAGTTGTGAAATGCAAAAAGAGCTTATATTTACACACACACTTTTCTTACTATAGTGATTGTGTTAATCATTAAAGAACTAACTCTTAATTATTCTATTACATATTTAATTTTCAACAGGAGGTAAAGGAAGTGAGTTTTGTTGACATCACCTCTACACCGTTAAAATGACTATAATTTATAAGTGAATATGTAATCATATATTATTATTATTATTGTATCCTTTAATTCCTACAGGAACATAGGACTTCAGCCGCGCGCCTCCATTGCGTTCGGTTTTCTGCTAGAGTTTTCACCTAGCTTCAAGTCTGCCCACACGTTTTCATCTCCTCTTCACATGACCTCCTCCAAGTCACCCTTGCACTGACGACCAACTCGCCGCTTCCCTTTCGGGTTCCAATCGAGCGATGGCTTGTCTAGTGATGTCACTTGATGGTTTCCTCAGAGTATGGCCAATGCACCTCCATTTCTTCCTGCCTATTTGTTTCACAATCAGTTCCTGGTTGGTTTGCTCCCACAGGTCCTTATTGCTGATCTTTTCTGGCCATCTGATCTGGAGTGGTATTGAGCGAAGACAACTGTTAATGAAGGTCTGTAGTTTGTTTGAGGTGCTCTTTATGACGCGCCAAGTCTCTGATCCGTATGTTGAGTAGCACTGACTTCACATTGGAGTTGAAAATCCGGATCTTATTTTTGATGCTGAGTCTTGTTGACCTCCACACAGACTTGAGAGTAGGGAAAGCTTGTCTTGCTTTTCCCTATCCTTGCTTTGATATCCTCGTCAGTTCCGCCTGTAGTTGAAACGATGCTTCCTAGGTAGGTAAAGGAGGTTGCTTCTTTCAGGTTCCTCCCATTTATGCTGATTGTTGACTGTTGTTGTTGTTGTTGCTGTTGATGGTGTTGCGCAGGAATTTTCATCACCTCTGTTTTATCTATGTTCACCTGAATATGTAATCATATATAGGCATTCTGAATTTTTCATAGTGTGGAGTAGCTTGTCTTGCTTACCTCCCTGAAAAAAATTCATTTCTGAATCATGTATAAAACAAATAAAGATGAGGACCAATAGTGATCTGAAACTTTCATGAATTACGTACGGCTTCACATGAAACACAGTGTTTTTACCTGGGTGCTGAGAGCTAAGATCATCATTTCAGCACTGCCTTACTATAGATGATTCGACAATTAATATTTCTCGGGATGACTTCTCTTTAAGCCACATTATCTTCATTTTATTAATTATCACACAAACGTAATCATCCCTCTGTTGACCTTATATTTTTATTTAAAAACTCGAATTTTACGATTAGATCGTGGGGGTAAGTGCTACTGAAGTATTGTGAAAACTGTGCTTCATAAATACATAAACATTTAGCTAATATACTTTTCGATTTATCAGTGAATATGAAATCACATTACTAGTAGCATATCCTGAGGTCATTACTATCATTAACCTTGCTGTATAGGAACTATCCATGATGATTAGTTAGGTCAGTGGAGAAACAAGGTTACCGAATGTTCTACCACCCGTCATGAATTAGATCAGTCTTACATATGAAACAGATTCTTTCATGTATTGGTATCACGAATGTTTGATTATTTATCTTGGTTAATTTCAGTTGACAACTGATAGATACATTTTCTCGAAAACCTACACATCTATCTATCACAAATAAACAATAGTTGTATGGAATTTTCGTCTACAACTACATCTTATTCATTATCATGCAACGAATTTCAACTACACACTTTTCAGGAGATATATGTGTGTAGTACCACTGTTTACGGATTGATGTGGAAATTTCTACCTTCGTGAATTCACTCAGACGTGTAATTCTTCATGTGGGAATTTAAATCATGACTAGACAATTCATTATAGACAATTTTAAATCACAGAAGTATCGATTCTATCGTTTTATTATCGATATATGCGAGATGCTATTTTGCGTCCCATGGATGTTTCTCTGCCACAGCATCAAAAAGACATCATGTGGCACTAAGAAATAATTAAAACGGGATGTGGGCTTGAAAATCTCCTAGGCGAAGCCATATATTTAAAGAGGATTGTGGAAGCAAAATTTGCCGAAATGCACCATTCCTTGAAGGTTTAATCCCAAATTCGTATGTTCCCTAATTTTCATACCAATAGCAAGTATGTATAGCGATTTGATGACAAATGAACTCATCAAATTATTCTAGTTGAATTTCAAACGTTCACCTAATTTTGAAAATTATATCTTTCTCGATTTGCATTCTGTTAGGACGTGAGTTGAATTTCCATCAAAATACTTTGTGTCATTCAAATCATATTTTTGTGTACATATAAACTGCAGAACATTTTAAACACTAATAAGCATACACAAATAATCTGCAAGTACGGTTATCTTACACTCTTCCGACAGTACCGATGATTCTGGAATATGAATAGCTCACCTCCGAATAAAATGATACTTAAAATCTTACTTGAATAGTTCGTTTTCCCTGTTCCGAGATACCTCATTCTCTATGACAAACAATGAAACACCAGTATTCTCACACAGATCACTTCCTGTATGCAGTTAATTTCCCATGCTCACACGAAGGTGTTCACAGCAATGTTGGAATTGTTTAAGCGTGTAACTTGATATTGAATATGAACAGTATTCTGTTCTGCCTAATGTATGCCTGTATAATGCAAGGTTTTCACTGTGTCGTACATGACATTCCAAAGCCACAGAAGATTGTGGCTGACTACATTATCGTAATGGCCTGCATATTTTCATGGCACTGGTTATTCTGTTTATTCTGATCATAGGGATTATTTAGCGGTTTTTTTTGTTCATTAAATTTTTTAAATTCAATTTGGGTTGTTTTCACCTCTTCCTTGGTTTTTTGTCTTACTTGTAATTTCTTCTTTTGTTTTTACCTCTTCATATGTTTACTGGAGCTTTTTGTAGTTTCCTTGTTTCGATTTTCTCATATTTCAATGCTGATCGCATATTACAGTGATTTCCTTTTCCCTCCTATTCTTTACGCGCATTTTTTTACCGACAATTTTGCAAAATGGGTGATAATGACGAAAATGTTCCTTTAGAAATATTTTGATGTTATGAAGCTGGAAACTTCAAGAGTAACTACAGTCACTAGTCACTGAAATCTAAGCAGCGCAATATGTATTAGATTTGTGGACGTAGTAATATTCAATATGGGATAATGCGAAGTATTATGACCTTATGTTTCTGAGCTTCAGAACCACAGCACCATTCCATTATATCAAGGATATAACTGCTTGTTTCGCATCTGAATCCCAGATAAAACACAATTATGACATGACTTCTCTGAGATCCTTTCATTATCATTTCTAATTTGATAATAACCACAAAGACATTGATTTACCAGCAACTATATTTAGGTATGTTATTAAAAATCCATTTATTGCATGTGTTTTGCATCGACAGGTGGTGAGTGTTACACTGAAATTGTATAAAATATCAGTGTTATATCTCTGTCTACGTAAATCATAGAAATCGCTTTACTGTACTGTGATTATTCGACTTGTCTTAATATGTAGTAATGAATCTCGAATATGCATATTTCTAAACGATGACTTCCTCTTCCTCGCAGTATAATACTTTATTCGTTGTCATGTCAAGGTAATGGCGATATTCCAACACCAGTGTTTTCCTCGCACATTTCGTTTCTTATGGCGGTGTGAACATTTTCTCAATGCTAACAAAATATACTTTCGGAGAGTTTCCTCATATTCATTATTTACAATATCGAATTCCTTTGTGATATTTCGGCGATCATTACTATGGTGTCACAATGTGCTATTTCAAATATACCACTGTGTTGGGAAGTTGCAGTGTGCACCAACTTTTACACTGGCTTCATATGTTCTTCATGAGGATTCAGTGATGCACATTATACTCACCGCTAGAATTATGTGAAACTCTAGAATAAATTTTTGGAATTAACACTTTCATCCGTATTTCATGAACAGATAATTGTACGCTTCAAATATTCGGCGTTATTATATTGGTGACAGAGGTGTTGACTGAAAACTTATTACTTCGTTGAAGTATTGTTATAATACCACGTTTGTGTGACTCCCTAGTTGGCGAACGTTTAGGATAAATCACAATAAAATCTCCCCTATTCATTTGCTGTCGATATATGTTGAGGATGTTACTGAAATGACAGAATGGAATCACTAAATTCATCTGTAACTCTTTGGATAAATCAGAAAAATCAACTCATGTTACACGTGTTTTATTAATAGTTGAAGAAATTATTGTTATCACATAGCAGTGAATGGTAGCTAGATGTGAAATCCATTAGGAGATTACCTTTACATGAACACTTTTCTTACTATAATGATTCCGTCTATTACTAAAGAAATTATTCATTTTAAGCATACTACTTCATAATTGATTTTCAACAGGGAGTAGAGGAAGTGAGTTCCGTTGGCATCAGTTCTAGACAGCTAGAGCGTTTATAATTTATCAATAAATATGTAATCGCATATAGGCATTCTGTATTCTTCATGATGCTGAAGAGCTTGACTTTACTTCTTTTCTGAAGAATTTCTTTCCTGAAAAGTGCTCGGAAATGTGCAAAACAGTTAGTATGAGGGCCAGCGCTGATACGACGTCCTCATAACTTACATATGGCCTCAAGTGAAACACATTGTTTTATACTCGGGTACTGAGAGCAATTCCATTATTTGAGCATTACTATACTAAAGATGATTCGGCACTTAACATTCCTCGGGAGGACTCTGGTTTACAACACATGTTCCTTACTTTAATAATTATGTTCCATGCCTCAAACGTAATCTTCCCGTTGTTAATCCTAAAATTCTATTGAATCTCGACCTTCATCATTAGATACTGGGAGTAAGTGCTATTGAAGTGTTGTCATAAATGTACAACATAAATACACGTATGCCTAGCAAAAGTAGTTTCGGATTTATCAGTGAATATGAGATCCGATTGCAGACAGAATATCCTGTCGTCGCTATTTTTAATAATCTTGGAGTATATGAAGTAGACATAGTGACTAATAAAGTTGAAGTAGAGACGAGGTGACATGAAGTTCCGTCACTGCCACGAATTAGATCAGCCTTTCATTTGAAAGAAGATTCTTTCATGTATGGACGCTATAAATTCAAAATATCTAATATTTCTTGAATTAAAATGTATTTTGTTAGTGCATATGGCGTTCATTACTAGCAGTTTACTGGGGTCCTGTCATAGGTAACATCGAACTCACAATAACACTAGTGCACTTCTATATATATATATATTCTCACAAATATGTGAGAATAGCGTGTCACTCGTCGTCTCAGTGTTTGTTAACGTGTATTTATGTTTTACGAGTTGATCACGGACTGATATCAGTTAGAGAACCATTGAAAACCAGGGAGTACTGGACAGCTGCTGTTTCATCCTAGTTTGGGAATCATCGGCAGTACGCACCCACTGGGACTCGGACCCAGGACCTTCCGGTTACAAGGCAAGCTCGTATACCATTCAGCCACTGGGACCCGATTCAATGGCTCATGAATTCTAACTTCTACCAATTCGTGATTTTAGCGCGACCCCAACTATTGTCGTTGGTGGAAATCCATCCACACGTGACTTCTAATTGGACCTCACTGGTCACGACTTCTCACTAGAACTGCAGGAAGCTCCAACCTGTAGCAAGTCACTAGCGAGCATCAGAATAATTATCTAAAGTTTGGTTTGTAAGGATTAGTTATGTTTTACGAGTTGATCACGGACTGATATCAGTTAGAGAACCATTGAAAACCAGGGAGTACTGGACAGCTGCTGTTTCATCCTAGTTTGGGAATCATCGGCAGTACGCACCCACTGGGACTCGGACCCAGGACCTTCCGGTTACAAGGCAAGCTCGTATACCATTCAGCCACTGGGACCCGATTCAATGGCTCATGAATTCTAACTTCCAGTACTCCCTGGTTTTCAATGGTTCTCTAACTGATATCAGTCCGTGATCAACTCGTAAAACATAACTAATCCTTACAAACCAAACTTTAGATAACGTGTATTTATGTTTCCATATTCTTTAAGTGTTGGAAAAATGAATCCACATTTTAATAAGACGACGTGCAAATATGTTTGACGTTTTCACTTGAGCTTAGTGTAAAATTCGCAGAAATAGTATCAGGTAACTTCCACTAATCATCAAATGTTTCACCGATTGATGGGTTAGCAACACCATGATTAGGACCGTTGAATGCAGCTATAAGAATTGGAGGATTTTTCTTGCAGCGAACCGGTTAAAAGTTTCATAAAATCACTTTTCGACTGGCCAACCCCGGGGACTTGAGTTAAATTAGTCATTATTTTGGAGTTGGAAGTGGAGACCTTCAATAAGCAAGAAACGAGAGCCTAAAACGTGGTATGTTATGTGCAATTGCACAGGCATTTCTCTCCTGCATACTAATCTGCCTATGTACGATCTGAAAGATCTTCATAATGCCAAATAGATTAGGACGTTATGTGGTGTAGCAAGTGTATCACAGAAGCCCTATGTTACACTCAGGGTTCAGGTAAATTAATTAGTAACAGAAGTTAGGTCATTTCTAAACAAGCACACAATTCATGAACACACATCATCTGGTATCATTCGATGCCTTTTAACAATTCACTGTCGAAATCTATCACTAAATAAACTTCAGTGACTTAGTTTAATATCACAAATGTGATCCTTCCCTTTGGTCATTTAACATTACTTCTGCATGTTTGACTTTGACTAGGGAAAGGTTGAGGTAGGTGGTGATGGTATATTGTATTAATTGAACACTACAGTTAGATGAATTGTTGGTCTACCTGGATGCTACCCAGTTAAGGATTTATCAGTGTATATGAAATCATTTACTAGTATTCTCTGCAGTCAATATCTTATAATATCACGACGTATTTGTTTTCATTAACATGGTTGATGTTTGCTTTCAAACTTTGTTTAGAATTCATAGAGATAATGTGAAACTACTTCCATTACTTCAGCGTTAAACAGATTCTTGAATTGTTGAAATTGAAGTAATATTATGACTAATCTTCTCTATTTTGAAAATGAAAATTACAGATGGTTTAATTTTGAATTTTAATGAAGCAAGGAAGACAGTTTTTGCAGAATCTTTCAGTTCACTGAATATCTTGGTAACAGTTTGTTGCAGAATATCAACATAAGTGACTCGGTTGAAGTTCTGTGATGACTAATTGTAATCTCGCTGCTTTCCTCACTAACTAATGAATGTACTGTGTACTTGCAAATCACCACCTTCTCTCATATCACTAAAAATCACATAAACGTAACTCTTGGGTGACATTTCGCAACCCACAATTAATAAACGGTTACGTGGAGGTTGAGATGAAAGTCTAAAACAAGGTGCGGTATATTAAGTTGGATAAACATTGCCCTCCCGTACACTAATCTCTTTAAAAAACAACCTGAGACAAATTCATTCCGCTAATTTCAAGTAGATAAAGGCATAACTGAACAAGCAATTTCTTTTCTGGAACAAGTGTAAGGTGGTTCAAAAAGAATAGGATGGAACGATATTCTCGTTTGCAATTTTACAGTAATTTGAAAAGCTGAACTATCTTCGATGAAATAGGTTTTCCTTTCTTACGACGATTTTAAGCTGCTCATTGGAAGTACAGTTTTCGGAAAGGAGATTTTCTTCCCAAGAAGTTCTTCTGGAACGAATTCTTCAATACAGACAAACATCACTCAGTTTGTATAGTGTACATGCTTTTTTAGTATATAAAAATTCCATAAGGCATTAATCAGATATTCTCACATTTATCTACAATGAAGTAACTGATGTTTTATTAGCTGAAGATGGCAATTTTTGTGATATGTGACACAACTTTAGTCTAAGCACATCTCCAAACGACTGTTTATGTACATACGTGGATCATTTAGATAAACTGTACACACTCCGATTCATGTACATCTATATTTATAAGAATATCGAAGTTTATCTTTAGAATCCGATATCTGTGAAGTTATTCTATCATTTTCCCTAAGGATTCATTCCTATAAATGTGTATCCGTTTGTTGTTGCTCTTTTTTACCACTTCCAATCAGATGATGTGAGTACTTGTATGCTACATTCCCACGCACGACTTTGATTTTTCTTTTCTTGTACATAAATATTTCCTGTTTGTTTCCAATTCCATTTTTGTTGGGTTCATATACTTTATACAGGAACTATACTTCGTGATTTCAGACCTATAAACTAACATTTAATAAAATGACTGTTTTATTCTGAAGGTTTGTGTATCGCGTCATATGATCGGTCATTCTCCGTGTTCGATTCAACGATGGTTTCATCAATGCATCATGTCTTAAGATGTGCTTCTAATATTACTGAAGCATGTGCACAAAACAACGGAGAAATACAGATGAATCTTCAAACAGGCAAATATGTCAACAGGGGCTACTCAGCCAACACTGAAATGCCAGAAACTTGGCATCATATTCTACCCAAGTAATCTTCACAAGGAATCTATTCACACGCGTGAAAATGAAATGGGAATAAGAGAGTGTATTTACCTGGTGGTGTGAATTTCAACGAAACAAAGCATACATTGATCACATTTTTGAAAACTTTTCATGAAAGCAAAGCTCAAAAACATTCTTATGCCTTTATACACATCTTTTTATTTGTGCGCAGTATATTTGGTGAAATATTCTTCAAACTCGATGGTATGGCAGCTAGAGTTAGCAATGTAAATAAAGACATCACCTAAAAGAGGCAGTACTGCTAATGTCCTAGATGTACAGAGACACCACTACTGTTGATGAGTGATCAATATATTGCTAGAACAAACTAATATGAACCGAAATGTGGCATTTAATTTTATTATAGTTTTTAAGTGGATAGAGGAGAAGAAGCCTTCTTCACTGGATCGAAGTTAAGCAATCATCTACTTCAAGTTTTCTTGAATGTCTTAGATTAAAATAGAAATCTGAACTGCAGAGATCTGGGAAAATGTGATGCACATGAAAATAAAGGTTTTCGGCGTTAGTGATAAGTCTTATGATTCATACTCCCTCATACTAAATTAAATATTCAATTTTTGTTATACATTCACAAGACCTAATGATAAAAGAATTAGTCTGAGAGAGAATCTCAGATAAAGTCGGAGACAAACTCAAAAATCACTGCAATTTGCATGTGTAGGTGTTACAAATCGCAGTCATTTGTGAAACAAATCGTTATTAGAAAGTGATTTCAGAGAAAAATCTTGGCAGTGCTTTTGTGTTGTGTAAATGCTAAGTATATGTGCGTCGGTGGCACAGTGGTTAGGATGCTTGCCGACCATGCACATGGTCTGGGGTTCGATCCCCGGCCACAGACGCACTCCTTTACCTCGCTAAACTGGCAATAAAGCTGGTAAAGAGGAAAGGTTGCACATGAGGCTAGCAAACCCATCCTGTAAAAGTAAACACTGCCACTGAAACTTCAAGCCTGTAGCTTGAAGCTCTATGTTCCACTGGGAATGTGAAGGAATAAAAAAAATGCTATGTACAATCATATGTTCTGGAATGGTAGTATCTCTCATCCTCATGAAGATAGATATTTCACCATACTTGTCAGTGAAGCCTTCCAAAGTAACAATCAGTCAGGTAACTTAATTTGGTGTTTCCAGTAACCTCACCTTATTTATATTTTGAACAAAAATGAACTGTTACACTTTGTGTAAATGGTATTCACCGAGGAAAACACAATTGCACATGTGCAGTTGACACGCAATAGAGTTTTAAACGTAGTAGTTATACTGGTTTCGTATTCGAAACTCAAGATATAGTTGATGAGATCCCTTATGAATATGCACCAATACATATCGGTATTCATGCTTCCATTTACTTTCTTATTGATTTCAGAATGACGAATACGCGGAAATTCTCACATATTTGTTGGCCTTACAATACTAATTTTGCATTGAACTTGTGATAGTTATTTCGTTAATTCTCCTTAAATTGGTAGTAAAATCTAAATAAACCTTCCTTTCTGCGATATAATTTGTTTTGACTTTGCTGTTTGCAAATCAAGATAACAAAGCAGTTTTGTAGCTGCATAGCAAGCGTGATACATATTGTAGAGGATTTGGTGCACTGACGAACTCACAGAATAACAGTGTTATTCGCACAGCAAATTATGTAAAATTAGATTTTGAAGCAGTGGGTGGGTGGTTCCATGGTCGGAAGCCCACCAGTCTACACAGGTGAGCCCAGTACGATTCTCACACGACGTACTCCAAGATATCACTTAGTTTAGTAGCCAACATCAAGTCTGGGAAAGAATGGAAGAGAAGCGTGAAGCCGATAATCCTACTCCTTAATAAGCAACAATACTGCTACTGAAACTTCAGAAGCTTGAATCTCCATGCTCCATTCGAAATGCATGATTTGAAGTTACGAATTATCTGCATTATATACAAGGGAAGAAATAGAAGTGTGATTTGAAACAGATGAATAGGGAAATGAACACTGCAATCTTCACATGCCTTGCAAGCGAACTCGTTACTCTTCTGCTACAAGAGTCTAGAAAGGTAAGTTAAAGCACGGATATATGTGCATACTTGTAGGAGAACAGTCTGAGCAATGCGATAGAATATTACCCCATAATAGACAAGTTCATAGTTTTGGTTTGTAGGGATTTGATTCATTGATTACACGATTTCAACATGAGCTGACTTCGGTTAGAGAACCATCAGAAAATCTGGGAGTACTAGAAATCTGTTTCATCCTAGTTTGGGATTGTTCAGCGGCTGAGTCGGTTGCCAATGGATTAATGGTCTACGAGTTCGTCTCGTAGTCAGGAGGTACGGTGTTCGGACCACAGTGAGTGCGTCCTGTGAAGAGCTTCAAGCTAGGACGAAACAGCTGTCCAGCACACCGAGGTTCTCTAACCGATGTCAACTCATCGTGAAATTCTGTAACGCTAGTACATTTTTATCAAATTTGTTGTGCATAATAATACCAACATATTTATACCAAATTTTAACCTGTATAATAAAGACTTATCCTCCTAGCTATCAGTAAATGCATCAGTGACTACTCTGTATATTGGCGACTTCACCCTCACTAGTGAATACTTACTCACCATATGTTATTCAAAAATGAAAAGTTGTTAGAAAAATAACAGTAGACTTTTGAGTATGGAGAAAAGCTTCAATAATAAGGGATTCAAAGCCTCGAGAGTACTGCTATATAAAAAGGAGGTATTAGAGGCCCAGCATAGGAATCCTCATATGGTTGAAATCAGGGTGGCATTTAAGGCAACCAAGTTACTCAGGTACAAACTTTGTCGGCTAGACTATTGGAAGATGAATTCAACTAGGTGTAGAATAATTTACCTTGCCGAGTTAAGTAATCTCGGGAAAATCTTGGTCTATCCTATGCAGACATTTGCATGTAATCACATAATGGGGTGGGATAATGTGGAAGTATTCAAAAGTAATAAAGTCAGGCGTACAGGAAGAATAACTGCTGAATCTTTTTTCATCGATTACATTGGCATAACTTCGAGCAATATATTATGCTCGAAACATTAGCGTGCTCGAAACCCACACGGCAACACCTGTTTTAACGGATTTCTTCTAAGAATTCCTCAGACACAAATCCAATCGATTTATTAAGACAAACGTTTGAGTTACATATAACATCCAAAACATAGAATCTTTTTAAACTACGGTGCACAAATTGTGCGTTGTCTGTAGCTGGAAGTTGTCAAATGCACTGTTACTGTGTGGTAATGAGAAGAAAATAGCAAAACGGTACTAAGAGAGATCGACGGTCGTATTTAACGGCGCGCCAATTACAGGATAAAAATTAGAGGGATTATAATAAATGTTTAACAGAATGGGGTACTAACAAAGCTTATGCAGCAGATACCCTGTAATCATGAGACGATAATTACTATATATAAAATAGAATGTTATTGCATTGAAGTAGATACACTTGAAAGTGAAGAGAAGTTATGGTAATGGAGTAACTTGAGGAGAAATTGGTAAACTCATACTACTCACTAATGAAAGTCGTTTAAATCTATAACACAAAGGAAACAGTAGCAGATGAAAAAGAAGAAGAGTTAACAGTTATATCAAATAAACTTATTTTATGTGAAATCTTCACACACATACTTCTGACATCCTGTCTACTGTGAAAATAGCCTAGATTTCCGATCATCACAAGATTGTGATATGTAGTCAGTGAGGTAGCAAACTTGCGTATTTTAAGTGGTATAATGGCTACAAAGAATGTCAATTAAAGTTGTGTTTTTTTGAAAGTAACGCCAGAAAATCACAATGACTGCATCATTGGTTACACGTTGACATGGACAGATTAGGATACCTGTCGTTCATATTCTAAGATAAAACCTAGTGAAAAATGTGGCCTTGTGTTTACAGCAAGAAACTTGTTCAGAACTAAAACCTAACAACCCACTTTCGCTAAAGTATATCCTGAAAGTAAACACCGATAGCTTCAGACGAAAAAGTCCTGCCGTTTTCAACACCACATTCTTAAGATAAATTTTACGTATGATGAACAGATAAGTAATATAATAGCGAATATAGCTGCTCATTAGACTGGACTTTGCATTCTGTAATTATAATTTTCCATATTTTATGTTCCCAATGAAACTAATCACTTCATCGATTCAACAATACTGCACCCAGTTCTTCACTATAACTATAAGTTGGTTTCATGACTGCTTGCAGACCTTCATTTACTCTTCACTTCGTCGTATTTTAACACTCGGAAGCCCAACCAGTTGGTTTTGAGTCATGGCGAATTTGGATGTCTCCTCAGCTTATGTCTGACCCAAATACACTTCCTTTTGTATGTTTGTCTGGCGACAGGTTTCTGGGTATTTCGCTGAATTCTGGAGCGCCTTGTTCCTTATTCCTTTGGGCCACCTGATCCTCAGTATTGAGGGATAGCAGTTGCTGATTAACTTTTGCGTTTTGTAGTACACTGAGTTAATGACGCGTGCACGAAGACTATGAACGAAGCAGAAGGACTCGTCTAACGCTTCTGTTAGAAATACAGGTCTTGTTCGTAAAATTAAATGATGCAGATATAAAAAAATCAACGTTTGTTTTGCATTCCTGGAGTTGGAGGAAAAGACAGCCTGATTTACGCTATCAAAACAGCCATTATCGAAAGCAGAATAACGACTTCTTCAGAAAGGACTCCACTACAATTCTGGTGACGCTTCAGTAACAGATTTCTGTGCTTCCTTAGAATCATTACTCAAATTATCAGAATTAAATAAGGAAGTACAACAAGAAATACGTCAATGTATCATACCTATACTCCAACAGAAAGACATAATTCCCAACTTTCGAGGTCTCGTTTACAGTCTTCAGCCCATTGTTTCCGTTGCTCTACTTCTTTATTAATTAGGTTCCACTCACTTAACTGATTTCACCTGTGCTGATCTCGTCCTGTATAGCGACTCGACTGTCTGGTATGATCATCTAAGGTGCCTCGTAGCAGCAGTCTTTACTGTCTACGTACCCAGTATATCTTAGGATTGTTTTTTGTTTTTT
This sequence comes from Trichobilharzia szidati, assembly GCA_944472155.2. Classification (NCBI taxonomy): domain Eukaryota; kingdom Metazoa; phylum Platyhelminthes; class Trematoda; order Strigeidida; family Schistosomatidae; genus Trichobilharzia; species Trichobilharzia szidati. The sequence continues at coordinate 18,912,541 of OX235277.1, read as the reverse complement.
CTCGCTCTCTTCCGGGATTCCTTATTCAATGACTTATACGCTGAACTGAGCTTCTCCTTCTGTTGTCCATTTTTAAGCTGGTCCTTCTGATTCAACATCCCTTTAGCTTGTCGTAATGCATGTTAATTTCAGTCGAGAGCTGATAGGTCTATTTTCATCCATCTATCAAAATACCATTAATAAACAATAACTGAATGAAATTTCAGTCTAAAACTGAATTCCGTATATCCTCATGCAAAGAATTTCAGCTACACACTTTTCAGGAGATGTTTGTGTGCATTATCAATGTTAACGGATTAATGCTGATGCTTACACCCTCGTGATTTAACTCAGATGTATAAATCTTCATGTTGGGAATTAAGTCATCATACCTAGTCATTCTGAAATAACAGGAGTATCGGAATCGGCGTTGAAGTATCATCAATTTTGAGATGAATACGTGTGTTCTAGGATGTATCTCTTATGGATTGTCAATACGACATCAAATTACCATATCGCTTTGCATTCGTTAGGATTGGTAAGGTGATTTCTTCAAAAATGATAATTTTCTGAATCAAATTTTAAATAAGTCAGCATTCCTTTCTCGAATGTCGAACTTCAAATTTATACATTCCGAAATCTTCATGATGCTAGACGCTAAGTGTAACATTGCAGTGACAAACTACATGCAACAAGACTTTAGATTTGCATTTGTGAAACTGTTTGGAAAATGTGATAATTTAAAATGTGTGTTAAAATAAGATTTCCAATGCACTGATATGTAAATGTGAGCTGATTTACTGGATATTCAGTATGCAGAATTAGGTTTCCGAACATAACTTATATATATAACACATGACATATTTGCATAAATAAATAATATGTTTCGATAAAGAAAGGAAGACGAAATTTGCAGTATAAAATGATATCGTCATTCTATTTCACAGGTTCTCATCAGCTGTAGACTACCTGAAATTACAATGGCTATATATAGATGATAATAACATATTTTAATGTTTGAGTGGTAGGTAGTAGAGAAGAGATACTATAAAACTGACGCATCCAAGATAAAAGCATTACAAGTTTTAGTTTAAGTTCTCGTCATCAATTTATACGCTTTTAAAGTTGAAAAGAGGGGGGGAGGGTAAGACAGAAAACAGAAAAAATTGATTGACAGAAACAGCGCTAGCTTGCAGGTTCACATAGCAACTCCAAAAAAACAAGGCGGTTACAGTTTATGAGATTAAGATTTGTTCAGTGAGTTGAGATCACTGAATTAGATGACTAATTATTGTAATCAAAATCATAATTCAGCTGATAAAAAGGGAGTGAGAGATTAATCACACTCTCTTTCTGTATGCATAAGTCTGGTTAGTTTAAATCGTTTGATTGCGATCGCTTCAGCAAATCGTAGTAAATTTGCTGTCCTTAGTCTACTTAATATTTTGAAGGAAGTATAGCAGAGAAAAAGATAAGAAAGAAAAGCATCCAACTGTGGAAAAGAAGAAAGTGTTTATTTGTCTCCCATTCAAAGGAGATGCAGTTTCACAAACGATTGACAGAAGACTGAAAGGAGCAATAAATAGAAGCTTCCCGGCAGCAAAACTCATAACAGTATACAACACCACTCCTTCCATGATCAACTCAAAACTGGATAAATACCCTGCTGATGTCACCTCCAACTGCGTTTATGAATTTACGTGAACTTGCGGGAGCAAGTACATTGGAAGGACAGAAAGAAGGGCTTCTATCCGGTTTTCTGAACATATTCCAAGAAACCTATGCCTGAAAGGAAGCAAATATTCTCAGAGTGCAATTACCAGACATATTGTTGATACCGGGCATCTCGTAGAGATTTCTAATTCCTTCAAAATATTAAATAGACAAAGGACAGCAAATTTACTACGATTTGCTGAAGCGATCGCAATCAAACGATTTAAACTAACCAGACTTATGCATACAGAAAGAGAGTGTGATTAATCTCTCACTCCCTTTTTATCAGCTGAATTATGATTTTGATTACAATAATTAGTCATCTAATTCAGTGATCTCAACTCACTGAACAAATCTTAATCTCATAAACTGTAACCGCCTTGTTTTTTTGGAGTTGCTATGTGAACCTACAAGCTAGCGCTGTTTCTGTCAATCATTTTTTTCTGTTTTCTGTCTTACCCTCCCCTGCCCCTCTTTTCAACTTTAAAAGCGTATACATTGATGACGAGAACTTAAACTAAAACTTGTAATGCTTTTATCTTGGATGCGTCAGTTTTATAGTATCTCTTCTCTACTACCTACCACTCAAACATTAAAATATGTTATTATCACCTATATATAACCATTGTAATTTCAGGTAGTCTACAGCTGATGAGAACCTGTGAAATAGAATGACGATATCATTTTATACTGCAAATTTTGTCTTCCTTTCTTTATCGAAATTTATCAAGGGAACCAACTGTATAAATAATATAAGTGTTATAACTAATAACTATTTCAGTTAACTAATCTAAATTCTGAAATCAGGTCCGCACGTCTACATTCCAACGCCTTGAAATCACAAAAGCACCAGTGGGATTTTGCGAGTATCTTCCTATTAAATTTGGAAATTTACTGTTCAAATGAGCATCTTTAGTGATGAAATATCAATGTGGGACTACATAACCCTTATAGTCTGAATGAAGTTTCAACTGGGAAAATCAATGTGCGGTTTGAGTGTGTGTGTGTGCACGTGTGCTTGTATCCTCACCATAACCTCGACAGTATTTATTCCACTATTTTCCAAATTTCATCTTCCATAATTTGCATTCTATTAGCAAGTGAGTTAAATATGCATTGAAATAATTATCGTAAATTAATTAATAAATATGTGCAGAGACAATATGAAGAACGTTTAAAATAATACTGAACATGCATAGAAAATCTACACGTATTAGTATTTTCTACTCGTCCGAGTCTCGAAATGAATCCAAAATATGAATATCTCATCTCCAACCAAAATGATGCTTGCGATGTAAATTCACTAGTTCATCTTTTCTGTAACGAAATACCTCATTCTCTGAAACACTGGATGAAACACCAGTATTCCCACACAGATCACCTCCTATGTGCAAATAATTTCTCATGCTCACATGAAAGTGTTCACAGTGATTTTCAATGGATGGATGTTCATGCGAGTAACATCATAGTGATTATGAGGAATATGCTATACTGACAAGGGTATTTGTATATAATGCAGGGCTTCCATTCTGTCCTATCACAGAAACAACAGGAAAGTGAAACCATAGTTTACTACATAAGCCCAACTGCCCCCCATAGAATGAAGACAAAGGCAGTGAAGTTTTGCAAGATACTTGATTGAAGTATGATTGATAACGATTTAATATAGGTCATCATATACTGGAGAATTTGTACAAAATGATAGCTTGTCTTTAAGAGAATCAGTTCATTATTTTCAGAACCTCAATAGGAGAAAAATCGCCTGCATCGGGTGATTGCCAGTGTTTTATACCGGAAAATATTTGTTGAGAACATTCATCCAAAATGTGCTATAGTTAAGACATCAATGTCCATGAATCGTCTGTTGCTGTTTTGACTACGAATATAATTGTGTACAATGTGATTATCTCCTGATCATATTTATGCAATTAAAGTTCATCGAAATTGTCAACATAATATTGGATTGATTTACACACTTTGTGTTCATTCTGACAGTTCGTAAGTTAAATTTTTCAGAACAATTTTCGTGTTTTAATTGGACACCAGTCGGTGACTAATGTAGTGTGTCTAGTCCTATTTTTGCTGCAAGCTGAATTCTATCGGTAAAGTTTGCAATGTGGACACCATTCTATGTGGCTAGCCATAACGGTGCACTTGGAATTGTTGATATTAGTTGGCTGGAGACAATCAGCAGGAAGCCTTGGACCTAGGTTTCAAAAATATCCGATTCAGTCCTACAGGAGGTCAATCGCAAGCCCTAGTAGCCCAGTAGTGACGTCTCTTACTGCAGCACTCAGTGATGCTGGTTACAATCTCAGAAGTGACATGAGTTCTTTCACAGTTGTAGATACGCCTTGATGACGATTGTCGGCTAGCACGAAACCTAAGTATAAGGCTGCTGCCAACTGCCTCCAACCACATAACACCAATAATTTGAGTAATCGGATAATTTGTAAACAATTTTCAATCCCGCTGTATGCATGCAAAGACATTCAATTGATTCGTTTAGGAATTTACACGAATAAAATAAATCTGGATGACAAAAATGTTTCATCTTGAAAGAAAACTGTGATCAGAAGTCAATCTACTGTTTCCTCCTATATGTTAGGGGATATCGTGTGTTGCGTATAACAGTCAAAGAAATGACTGTACGCTAAACCTGACGACGTCGTATGCACAATTCATTTCCTATAATCATGTGAAAGTGTCACAATGGTGACCTGATCGTGATTAAATCAAACATGCTATGGTCACGAAATTCTCCTCAGATAAAACATCAATTGGAATATTGTGAATAATCAAAGTTTTATATTTCGCAGATTGTTGGTTTGAAATGTGGACGCCAAGCTGGATACTAATCCAGTGATCACGAGTTTAACTCTTCTACGTCAGCAATAATACAATGGCTACCTGATCTAAATAGTGGCAAGCATAAGGCATTGCATGCCAGCAACAAAGATGGTCTCTCTGTTAACATGGTAGACCTCACGGCTTCATTCCTCTCAAACCTGACAGAAACAGCTCGGCAAAATACGACACAAACTGAAGACCTATCCAATTATAATCTCAAAGCTAATACAACACAATGAAATATCCCTCATATCTCGATAGAATTTTGAAAGGTGTTTTCAGTTAAATTGGTCAATATCTGGGACAAATTTTAAAGAAGTTAGCATTGTGAAATTAAAATTTCATAAATTCCGAATTTTTCATGCTGATAGGAGGTAAGTGTAATACTGTAATTACACAAACACTTTCAATAGTGTTTTCCTACTTGTATATCTGTAACCATTACTCATTTTAATAACTAGTTATGGAGAATCGACTCTGTAACCAGTTAATCTGATAACTGTTAGCACACCCCTATTTACTACTTCAAACTACACGCCTGGAAGGAAAAGTGGTAGACAGTCACATGGTACACCTCTACTCCGTAAGCATCAAGCTGCCTTGTTACTACAACCAATCCCTCCAAAAATCAGGCCACGAGAGGAGGATCTATTGGATTATAATGCCAAACTCAATATAAACATATTGTAACAACAGAAGACAAGGGCCAGGCAACAGATCGTTTATTAAGGAAATCAACACATTTATATATTTTCATGTACATTATTATAGATTATTTAAGCAAACAAACACAGTCTTCTGATTGGTTGTTTCTCACAGAAAGTTAATCTTTCATCTCTTTGTGACTGTTTCTTGAATGTCACATCATCTATATGTTAACCGTATCCGCCTACGCAAAGTCTGCTGTGGTCGGTTTTGAACCAGTCTTTGTTCATATTTTCTCGCGACCAATATTGAGGACATAAACATTGACGTAAATTACTGTCTACCAATTTGGCTAGTAGACAGCTGTCACCACAATATCACCTGCTAGAGTGGATAAAGACATTAATATAGATAGAACTGAGTGAAATGCACATGCACCATGAAATTCAACAATAAAATCCACTAACAATATTAAAATGGATGATGAGAATTCACAGAAAAACGATGTAGAGACACAAAACACAATGCATGTTTAAGCTGAAATACATATATTCGAAAATTTTCTTACTGATAGGTGGTAATTGTAGTGTTATAATTACAAATAGCGTGAAATCTTACACCTGAATTTCAAAATTTGTATCGAAAATGTTGTATCAGATTGTTTGTGTTGATAATTTTCCAATGCATTGATATGTAAATGTCCGCTGATTCCTTGCATCTGCAGTATGCATACTGTTTCCTCGTGAAATGATGACAATTGCTTCGATCGATAAAGCCACCTTCTCAATTCAAACCCACAAATCCTTATTACGACGATTTGAAATTATGAAGACGTCGCTAATTGTTCGCTGGTATTTACATATCACATTTCAAAATATGCCGTTCAAATGATAATCTTCAGTGAAATATCATTGTGGGATTAAATATCTGTTGTAATCTAACTGATGCTTGAACTAGGAAGGTCATTGTTCAGTTTCAGTGCGTGTGTGTGCTTTGAATATTCGTCATAATTTTCAGAGATTGTTCGTTCCAACTAATTACATATATTGGATTTTGTAACTTTCATTATTTGCATTCTGTCAGGATGTGAGTTGAATTTCCATTGAAATACTTTATGTCTTTCAAGTCATATGTTTGTGTACAGATAAACCGCAGAGCATTTAAACACTATTGAACGTACACAAATAATCTACACGACGATTATCTTACAGCCGTTTAACAGTTCTGATGAATCTGAAATTTGAATAGCTCACCTCTGAATAAAATGACAATCTTACTTGACCATTTGTGCGTCGGTGGCACAGTGGTTAGGACCCTCGCCGACCATGCACATGGTCCGGGGTTCGATCCCCTGCCAGCGCACACCCGATTTCTATGGTCGGCCTGAAATATGGTGTGGAATCAAGCTGTAAATCAAAAAAAAATTTCATCTTTCCTGCACCAAAATACCTCATTCTCTATGTCAGTCGATGAAACACCAGCACACTCACACATATCCCCTCCTATGCGCAATTAATTCGTCGTGCTCACACGAAGGTGTTCACAGTGATGTTGGAATTGATGACGCGAAAGACTTGATGGTGAATATTAGCAATAGACTATGTTGATAAAGTTGTTTGTACATGAATCAGGATTTTCATTGTGTCATACAAGACAGTCAAGATGAATATTAAATTGGTTGAAACTGCGCATTCCAAATTACCTCCATGAAAAAACAACTAATGCATTTGTTTAGCGAGAACTAGTTGATTAATCGATGATTAGGCAAAATGTTTTCTTTGTTTATTGTTTTTCTTGTGTGTGTGTGGGTTTTATTGATTCTTCAACCTCGTACTGTTCTCAGCACCCCGCTTGTTATCTCATTTGTTTTGAGAGTGATGCAATGCCTTTTTTGCTGTTTTTCTTCCTCGATCGTGTGTTTAACTTTCCTGTAGTTTGTTCGGTTTTTCAAACTTTGATTCATGGAAAGCGATCACAGTTTAATTGCTTTATTTTTGTTCGGCTTCATTTATGATTCCATTTCTCCGAATATATTTTTCTGAATGGGTTATTTATAGCTAAACTCACTTTGGACTGATTATTTCTTGCCTCACCAGGTAACGATGAATCATCTAGCTTTATACTGTGACAAAACCCTCATACAAAATTCGGAATACTCATCAGAGAGTCGACTTAACTTTATTAGTGTTTTCAAAATAGATATGCTATTATGCGAATCAATTCTATTTCGCATCAATTTTGCACCAAATAGTACTGATGATATAATTAAACGAGAATGTTGGTGAATTATTCAGTTTACATTCAAATATCAGAGACTTGTTCGTCTTTGATCCGTTAAGATTATGGACATATTCCTCTATGTAATACCATCGTTTCTAATTTGATTAGGGCCTATATTTTTGTGTGGTTGAATGCCTTATTTCTTATGCCACTCCATGAAATCACACTATTCTTACAAAGAGGACCTGTTTAACACACTGCAATCCCCATCTTAAAGTTCAAGCATTTTCAGTACCCTAAAAGTCATTTGTGCCCGTTTCCTGGCGACGCTCGTGCGGAATGTGTGATAAGCACGAAAGAGTTCAAGTAGAAATAATATGAAGTAATGAAACTTGAAACTTCAACAGTCACCACAGTCACAATTCATTGAAGCAACATAATTTTCATCTGAGTCAAGCACGCAGTGATACTGAGAATGTGGTGATGTCAAGTGTAATAATCTCCTTGGGCAATAAAATCACAGAGACATTTCATTAAATAGAGGATGTTACTGCTTATCTCGCACTCATATCTTAGACGAAACTCCATTATTACTTACCTTTTCTTAGATCATTTCAGTCTCGTATATAATTGCTTTATATTAACTCCAATGAAATTGATGTGTTAGCAAACGAATTTAGCTGTGTAATTGAAAATTCATTTATTACATGTGTTTTACATTGCCAGGAGGTGAGTATTACACTGAAACCGTATAAAACATCCATCGAGATATCACAAATTTACCTATATAAATCATAGTAAATGTTTTATTGAGCTGCATTTATTCATTTTTCTAATTTGTGTCAATGAATCTCAAATATGCACATCGTGGTTGCCGTATCTAAGTGACCACTTCATCTTCTGTGCACCATAATACCTTATCGGTCGTGATACGCATATAAATGCTGCTATTCAAACACTAATATCGTTTCCTTACATTTCATTTCCCATTGTCATTTGAAGGAAGGTCTTTTCAATGCCTTCGGAATATTTTCTAGGAGAATGACACTTTACATACTGATTATTTGTAATATCGTATGCTTGTGAAATCGTTCAGCGATTAAGTCTACTGTATCGTTGTATTCTATTATAAATATACCACTGCGTTGGGAAGCTTTCGTCTGCAATAATTTTCAAACTGACTTCATATGTTCTTTCTGGGCACGCAATGACGAGTGGCGGACCTTAGACTTAGCTAGCTTAATATACCGGATTCGAATAGAAATAAAAAATACAGAATCCGTACAGTTACTGGAAGAATATATTTAAAATTTGTTACTTGGGTTATTACAAGGTCCAAAATCCACAATTAACTTAACAGACTCCAGAAGTATTGTAAGAAGACTGCTCCAATCTTAATTCTCCAATATCGATATTGCCAGAGGTCGACCAAGGTAACGTAGGGAGAAATTACGGCGTCCTTGCGAAATTTTGAAATAGAAGATAGGTAATTAGAATTGGCCGATGGCAGTTGGCAGATGGTGGAGAAGACGGAGAGTTGTAGGCAGAACTATATTTTCATTCAAAACACGAGGTTAAGTTCAAAGTACAGAGATTTTGGTAAAAACAAAGTAATGTACAATATGTTCATTTCTCACATAATAGTAAAAGTTAGATAAGTTTATTTTTGAGGACTCCACAGACGCACATTATTCTAGCCGCCAGAATTATGTGTAACTATTAATTTGATATTTGGCACTTAACACTTTCATAAATATTTTTCCAAGCAGATAATTATCGGCTTCATTTGTTAAATGTCATTATTTGGGTGACAAATATCTCGTATCCAAACTTATTAATTCATTGAAGTATTATTATGACGCCACGTTTGTGTGACTACTTAAATGGTGAACCGTTCGAAGAGAATGTAAAAACTTTCACAAATATTCCGCATCGAAAGATTGTGAGGATAATGCTGCAGTGACGAAATGCAATCATTACATTCATCTGTCACTAAGGGGATAATTCGGAAAAATTAATCTGTTCCATATGTATATATATATATATGTACACATTTTTTCATAAGTAAAAACACAGTTTTTGTTCAGCGAAGAAATTTCTTTTCAACGACTTCTCTTTCAAGTTGTACAGTAGTATTTATATTACAGAAAAGATCATTAAGTGGAACTAAATAATTGCTCAGTCAATATACATATATATGTGATAAGAATAACGATGATAAAAATGTTATAGGGGATAAATTACAAAATTATTAAAGATTGTTTTATAAGTGAATTGAAATCAAAAATGTTTTAAAAATGTCAAGTGTTGTCTAAAAATTTTAAAAAATAAGAGTACGATTACGATAAGAATGAAGATGTGAAGTGAAGTGGAAAGAATTCAAGAGTAAAATAAAATAAAGTAAAAACTAGAAAGGACATTACTATGACCAAGGTAAAGAAAGGGGTTTGACAAAACGTTTTTGAACACATAATTTAGGTTTCTGTTCATGTATAGCTAAAGCTTCGGCTATGCATAAATGAAGAAAAAGTAAACTTTTGGATCGACTCGATTTTGCCATGTAGATAACTTTGAAAGATGAATCACATGGGGCTAAATGACCTGACTCTAACAGGTGATCACAGATAGACGACTTCGCAGTTCTACGTTCGCCTTTCATTAACCAGACTGGATAGTGTTCAGCTACACGTTTTCGGAGATTACGCTTACAACGTCCAATATAAACATTTTTCATTGTCTTGGTATGTAAATGTCCACCAGTTTCAATAAACGCCGACTAAATTTATGGTCAGCATATTAATCAGTTCATCTGAACAGCATTATCTGGACGAAAGTCGCCACAGCCATTTTGCTAACTTTGAATATTGTGTTCCAGCCCAGACATTTTATTGTCTCTTACAGCATCCAAGTTTTGTCTTTTCATCAGTCTGACTAAATTTCAAACTTTTTAATGGTCCAAAACACTTTGCACTGAGGGACTAGCTGGACGCATACAAACTGATCTGCCGATTAACAGAAGACGTCTGCAGGGAAACTACTCTGTGTAACAATTGTCTTACACACAAAATTAAACTGGCTCATAGAAGAATCCATTTAGTTTATTGCATGAGTTCAAAAATTGTCTAATGAAATTCCATCATGATTTCTTGAATTTGTTATGCATGCTTTATTGTGGACAACATCGATTCTCGAGATATTGCAGGATCCTGTTTAACAGCAACTGTAAAATAATTTCGCACAACACTTGCAAAACTTGAGACGTTACTGATCCCTTAACAGGCTTCTTCGTGTGTGGTATTCTCTTGAGTTCTGTAAAAAACTGAGAAATGACTTTCAACGTTCAATCAGAATGTGAGGGCTGATAATTATTTAAGGCGTGAAAGAATGAACTGGACAAATATATCAAGAGGACTGCCAAAAACTGTCGTGTTTATCAGTGAAATACAACTACTGACATCAGAGAACACTGTTTCAGAAGGCAGAAATTTCAGTTGGCACGATTGGCATGGTGTTTAGCGTAAAACTCTTCCAGAAACAGCAACATAGAGGTGAATGAAAATGGCAGAAGTAAGTGGAAATCAGTGTCTTGGATTGCCTTCTGGAAACGCGGATTCGCTTTTGAAAGCATCAGTTAATCTGGTATGTAGTCACATGATGTCTGACTTTGATTTGACAGTCTGATATACTTTGCTGTATATGTCTATTGATCGATATTCCATTATAACTCACAAAATGCATTATTATTATTATTAATATTATTATTATATTATATATTAATATTATTATTATTATTAATATTATTATCCCTGTTGCTGATCTTTACTGGCCATCTGATCTTGAGTATTGAGCGAAGACAACTGTTAATGAAGGTCTGTAGTTTGTTTGAGATGCTCTTTATGACGCGCAGTGCAAGTCTCTGATCCGTATAGTAGCACTGACTTCACATTGGAGTTAAAAATCCGGATCTTATTTTTGATGCTGACTGCTCTCAGACAAAACGCTTTGTCTCTCCATTAACTGAATAAACAATGTATGACCTTTCTGTCACATGACATTACAACCAATCAGAATTCAGTGAGGGTAAGAAAAACTTGAATCACTCTTATTGCTTCATGTATATTAGTCATTTCCACACATGCTCTTGCATTGCACACTTTTTCACTCTTTCGTACTTGGGTACTTTTCCGCTCACACTCTTTTGTGACAGGTTAAATTTCCTTGTTGGGAAATACACATATCTTCGTGAACGTGCTGATTTGTCTTCTTCGCGTCAGGACAATTAACTACTCAGCAATACCAGTCTGTACGTTATCGTCCGTTATTTCACATTAGCGAATATTTACACTCGGTCACTATAATATCGGCAACGACCCCATAACTTATTAACGACGAGTACATAACATTTATTGGCAACGGGGATGGGATGATATACACGAAAGAAAGATACCTCAAACGTGACTAAGTTTACAGCTCTGAATTACTACTATTATTAATAGCAAAAACAACAACATTGCTACTATTACTACTACTAATAATAATGTTAGTAGCAAAAAACACTTTAGTGGGATTGTGATGTGTTCAGTGTTGTTAACTGATAAAGGTTAAGTTGTTGGCCGTACATTTCCACATATGTCGCCACCATACTTGGTGTTTTATTGAACAAACGCTCAGCGAGCGCCTCATAATCGAGGCCCAGTTCAAGGACGTAGTATGAAAGCATTTGAATATCCACCGGGCTCCAATTAGGATCTATTGGCACTTCAGGAGGTTTGAAAGCTGAAATACCGTCAAGTACTTTCTTCTCCTTTTCAACAAGTTCTTTAATTTGCTCCTCCAATGGATTGGGTAAATCAAGTAATGCAGCATTCAATTCGTTCATCTCTTTAGTGCACTCTTCTGGGGTAGAATTACACATACGCAGGAATTCCTTATGTGAATAATAAACTCCAGGAGGTAATCTCGTTCTTGAATCATAAGGCGCCCTTCTAGACAGAATTCCTCTGCGAGAACTACGTTTAATGGGACCTACAAAATCATATCTTCTTTCATCCTTCTTTGCTCCATTTGATTGAATACTACAAGAAGCTGTTGCAGCAGCCACCGCGGTAGCAGCTATTTCCTCTTCGAAGCGTGCATTTCTACGTACAGACAGACGATTGGATGCATTTGAATCACAAGTAGGTAAATTTAGAGAAGATTGAGATAATACAGGAGTTGTATTGGCTGAACCCCGACCTTTACCACAGCGTCTCTGACGATTACGACTAGGATTTACAGGATCTTTTCTTGAATTATTTTGCATATCACCACCTTGTTGGTGTTGTTGTTGATCTACATTCTCCAAATTGGCTAATAAATCTGGTGTATGTACTTGTGCCTCGGAGTCTGACTCAGTACTTAAGGCACTGTTTTCTGTATCACGATCTGACTCATCAGACTCTACGTACAGACAGGCGATTCACTTGATGCTGAAATAAAGCGACATCTGCATATGATGGTACATGGACTAGTTGAAGAGTCTGATGAGTCAGATCGTGATACAGAAAACAGTGCCTTAAGTACTGTGTCAGACTCCGAGGCACAAGTACATACACCAGATTTATTAGCCAATTTGGAGAATGTAGATCAACAACAACACCAACAAGGTGGTGATATGCAAAATAATTCAAGAAAAGATCCTGTAAATCCTAGTCGTAATCGTCAGAGACGCTGTGGTAAAGGTCGGGGTTCAGCCAATACAACTCCTGTATTATCTCAATCTTCTCTAAATTTACCTACTTGTGATTCAAATGCATCCAATCGTCTGTCTGTACGTAGAAATGCACGCTTCGAAGAGGAAATAGCTGCTACCGCGGTGGCTGCTGCAACAGCTTCTTGTAGTATTCAATCAAATGGAGCAAAGAAGGATGAAAGAAGATATGATTTTGTAGGTCCCATTAAACGTAGTTCTCGCAGAGGAATTCTGTCTAGAAGGGCGCCTTATGATTCAAGAACGAGATTACCTCCTGGAGTTTATTATTCACATAAGGAATTCCTGCGTATGTGTAATTCTACCCCAGAAGAGTGCACTAAAGAGATGAACGAATTGAATGCTGCATTACTTGATTTACCCAATCCATTGGAGGAGCAAATTAAAGAACTTGTTGAAAAGGAGAAGAAAGTACTTGACGGTATTTCAGCTTTCAAACCTCCTGAAGTGCCAATAGATCCTAATTGGAGCCCGGTGGATATTCAAATGCTTTCATACTACGTCCTTGAACTGGGCCTCGATTATGAGGCGCTCGCTGAGCGTTTGTTCAATAAAACACCAAGTATGGTGGCGACATATGTGGAAATGTACGGCCAACAACTTAACCTTTATCAGTTAACAACACTGAACACATCACAATCCCACTAAAGTGTTTTTTGCTACTAACATTATTATTAGTAGTAGTAATAGTAGCAATGTTGTTGTTTTTGCTATTAATAATAGTAGTAATTCAGAGCTGTAAACTTAGTCACGTTTGAGGTATCTTTCTTTCGTGTATATCATCCCATCCCCGTTGCCAATAAATGTTATGTACTCGTCGTTAATAAGTTATGGGGTCGTTGCCGATATTATAGTGACCGAGTGTAAATATTCGCTAATGTGAAATAACGGACGATAACGTACAGACTGGTATTGCTGAGTAGTTAATTGTCCTGACGCGAAGAAGACAAATCAGCACGTTCACGAAGATATGTGTATTTCCCAACAAGGAAATTTAACCTGTCACAAAAGAGTGTGAGCGGAAAAGTACCCAAGTACGAAAGAGTGAAAAAGTGTGCAATGCAAGAGCATGTGTGGAAATGACTAATATACATGAAGCAATAAGAGAGATTCAAGTTTTTCGTACGCTCATTGAATTCTGATTGGTTGTAATATCATGTGACAGAAAGGTCATACATTGTTTATTCGGTTAATGGAGAGACAAAGCGTTTTGTCTGAGAGCACTCAGCATCAAAAATAAGATCCGGATTTTTAACTCCAATGTGAAGTCAGTGCTACTATACTGATCAGAGACTTGCACTGCGCGTCATAAAGAGCATCTCAAACAAACTACAGACCTTCATTAACAGTTGTCTTCGCTCAATACTCAAGATCAGATGGCCAGAAAAGATCAGCAACAGGGATCTTTGGGAGCGAACCAACCAGGAACCGATTGTGAAACAAATAGGCAGGAAGAAATGGAGGTGGATTGGCCATACTCTTAGAATACAATCAAGTGACATCACTAGACAAGCCCTTGAGTGGAACCCGAAAGGGAAGCGGCGAGTTGGTCGTCAGTGCAAGGGTGACTTGGAGGAGGTCATGTGAAGAGGAGATGAAAGTGTGTGGGCAGACTTGGAGCCAGGTGAAGACTCTAGCAGAGAAGAGAACGCAATGGAGACCCACGGCTGAAGCCCTATGTTCCTGTAGGAATTAAAGGATAATAATAATAATGCATTTTGTGAGTTATAATGGAATATCGATCAATAAACATATACAGCAAGGTATATCAGACTGTCAAATCAAATGCAGACATCATGTGACTACATATCATTATCGTTTTATGAATGGGGAGGAATTTGAATCTACAAAAGCTGTGTTCTTTATCACCCAAATATGAATTCTAAAAGGATGATTTATTCTCGTAACTTTATTAATCATTTACGACCGAATGACTTTCATATTCCCACGAAATCAAGGGGGAAGCATCGTAGTGGTTGGAAGCGAGCTCTTCAACGTACACCAATACACTTAACTACGGTCCCTGTCATAATGAACACTAACTGTCGTTCTCTGCCAAACAAGATAATATACCTACAATCCTTGATGTCCACTGACACCTATCACAATACTGCGATAATCACATTACAAGAAACATGGTTACATGAACTGTATGATGGCAATCTCATCTCACTAAAAGACTTCATCCCATTTAG
Source organism: Trichobilharzia szidati (assembly GCA_944472155.2). Lineage (NCBI taxonomy): Eukaryota > Metazoa > Platyhelminthes > Trematoda > Strigeidida > Schistosomatidae > Trichobilharzia > Trichobilharzia szidati. The sequence continues at coordinate 18,897,190 of OX235277.1, read as the reverse complement.
ACAAAACCGACAATGTTGTAATAAGAAAAATGGGGGCCGCGTTGCCACTTTTATCCACTCCAAATGGTCTATCTCTAATAATGTTTGCTTCTCATTCTCAAATGACTTCATAGACTGTATCACCGTCAAATGTTGTCCCAAACATCTCCCCAAATATAAACATATCTTTATTACAAGCATGTACATTTCTCCAAGTTGCTCACTATCTAATCTTTCAAATTTTGCTGATGAATTCACCATGTTTGCCGCTGCCAACTTCGATAACTCTCTATCTGTTATTACTGGGGACTTGAACTCGTCAGATTGCTCCTTCCTTGAAGCACTTGGTCACTCAAACATTGTCAAATTTCCCACTCGACTTGACAAAACACTTGATTTAGTTTTTACAAATGACGAAGGAATATATGAAACACGTAAACATGCACCGATCCTCAACTCTGATCACTCTATTGTTCGTGTTCTACCAAAAATATACAGCAAAACACATAATATAGTCTTCTCACATCTGTCTATGAAAGCACAACAAAGATGCTACTCATCCGATAACTTACTCAATCTACGGTGCATGTTAAAAAATACTAACTGGGATTTATCCCATGAAAGTTCATTAGATGACACAATTGTCAATATAACGGATTATCTTAAGTTCTGCCTTGATATATGCTGTCCGAAACAAACACTATTCAAACGCCTCAACCGCTTCTTATCTCCTTATCTCAAAAAACTTCGCAGGCAAAAAGAAACTTTGTACAAATCCAAAGACAAGTTAGGACTCAAAAAGATTAATGCTCAAATCAAATCTGAAATCAAAAATCTTAATGCTATCTATAATGATACACTTTTATCATGCAAATCTCCTATCAGCATGTGGAAACTTTTCAATGAAATTACTGGCAACAGTAAGCGTTGTAATGCTTTTCACTCTTATGATGTTAATGCTCCTAATCAGTCTTTATCCTAAAGTACAGCAGCAAAGAAAACGATGAGAAAGTGAAGTATCCAACAGTTGAAAAGAAGAAAGTGTTTATTTGCCTCCCATACAAAGGAGAAACAGTATGGCAAAAGATTGAAAAGCGAATGAAAGGAGCAATAAAGAGATGTTTCCCTGAAGCCAAGCCGGTGACACTATATACAGCACTACATGCTCTATAAGCCAATCGAAACTGGATAAGTACCCTGCTGATGTTACCTCCAACTGCATTTATAAATTTACGTGCATGTGCGGCAGCAAGTACATTGGAAGGACAGAAAGAAAGGCCTATATCCGGTTTTCAGAGCATATTCCGAGAAACTTATGCTTAATAGGAAGCAGATACTCACAAAGTGCAATTACCAGACACTTTGTGGATACCAGCCATTTTATCGACATTTCCAAATCTTTGAAAATATTAAGCATACAAAGGACAGTGAATATACTACGACTTGCTGAAGCTATTGCAATCCAACGTCTCAGACCAAACTTATGCACTTTCATTACGCTGGTTAGTCATACACACTAGTGAGCTCAGCTCACTAAGCAAGCTTTCAAATTGATGAACTTTGACCTTCTTGAGTTGCCATGTTGACGTACAAGCTAACACTGTCTACTAGATTTTTCTGTTTTCTCTCACCCCCTTCCTTTTTTTCAAAGTTTGATAGTATATAAACTTAAACTATAAATTGTAATACTTATATTCCGGATACGTTCATTTTATAATATCTTCTCTACTACTTTTCAAACATTGAAGTATGAAATCCTATTATTTATAACTATTGTAATTTCAGGCAGTTTGCAGCTGACAAGAACCTGTGAAATAGAATGATATCATCTTATACCTGCAAATCTGGTCTTTCTTTCTCTATCGAAATTTATCAAGGGAACCAAATGTATGAAATAATAGTTGTATCTATGTGAACTTATGTATATAAATGCGACTGTACTGCTGTGCTTTGGGAATGAAATTGCCGAAAAAACCAACATCTTTACTGACCTTCTTATCCTTTTCTCACTAATATATCCACAGATGGGTATTTTTTTAAACGATTTGAAAATTTAACAAGATAAAAAGAAAAAAAGATGAAAAATACCTACTTGTTTGGAAGACTGTGAACTTTTTTGTGAACCACCCTCCTGTGAGTCTGGTGCAGCAATAGCAAGCTCTTGAACTTTATCTCTTAACTTTTGAGCAGATGCACCTGTAATACGATCGATTGGTAAAGTGCCACGTAAAAATACAAATGTAGACAATGATCGAACATTGTACTGTTGTGCAGCATCCTAAGAAATAATTACAAAATGAAGTCATAGAGGTATAATGGAGAAGATTTGTAGTTCAGGTGAGATGATTCTGGTGCAGTTGTATTCAGTGAGCTGGATAGCTTAGTTGAGAAGTGCTGCTGACGACGTTGCGTTGCCCAAAGTAAGGCAATGAATGCTTCATATCTAAACCAGTCAGCTCAGAGAACACGACTACACCGAAATAAAATAAAGTAGAACACAACATTTAAATATACCACACTTCCGAAGTGTTGACAACCAGTGGTGTCCGTCAGGAATGCCCAATGTCTCCATTTCTGTTTAATTTCATCATTGATGCACTAAGGGACTTAACCCTAACTGACTTCAATGACTTGGAGATCGAATTGTTACCAGGAAACCATTTTTATTATCTCTCTTCTGATGAATCTATCTTTACTCTCTTCTCTTGCTCAGTGCGCTACATGGAGGGAGTGTGGCGACTTGAACTGGTCGAACCAGTCGGTTAGTCAGTCAGTACTGTAAGAAAACTAACAGGAGTACACGGCAATAGGCTGTTATAAGTTTTTATTCTAAAAAATACGATATTATCACCATTTTAACATATAATTAGTTTCTCAATACTCATCTTTACTATTCTTCAGACTTAAGCCTTATAAAATACTTCCTCAAAGGTAAGTGAAGTAGCCTCTACGACAGAAGTACTATTTGATATCTTAATGTGTCAGTGAACATTTTCACAGAAATGAAAACGAAGAGTATTGAACTGATTGAGTCTTAACCATAGAACTTTACACCGTATCAAATTCCGCCTCCAGGTGAAGAAATACGCCAATTGTTAGTCGCTGGTATGTTTGCATTTCCTAATCTGTCGAAAGATGAATATATATGATCAATACATCCTCTTCCTGCCTGGTTTTCTCGCGTTTGTTTCCCTTGAGCATCACTTAATCTACATGTGAAACCACATGTTCTAGCCACCATGATCAATGAAGCTTCACAACCACCACATCGACTGGACTTTCCTTCCTTAATTAACAATCTACTTCTAACGTTAATAACGCCCAACATATTATATTACTTAACACGAAAAAACCGAACACAAACACTTATGGTCAAAGAAAGTCAGTTACTAAAAGTTTTAGACTTTCACCGACCATATCTCACAGTCAGTATTCGTAGAAACATCAACCAAACCAAGAGAATTAAAAACTTGGATTTGTACAAAGTGAAAAAACGTCAGCTGGCATTGTGACCTGTCAGTGAAACTCTTGCACTCAAGGATTTCCATTGTAAATAACTATTGACACTGACCTAACCTAAGCCTCCAAAGCCTCAGGATGGTCGGGGGTGGGTGCCTTGCGATGCGGGTTGGCCAACCCTCCGCACACCTCTGGAAATGCTCCCATATGACCGGGCGTCTTACATAGCCTCTCCTGAGGAAGTCCTACTCACTGCCTTCACGTGGCGGAGGTGTTTTTCACCAAAGTGAGAGGGCGAAAGCGGATGCCTGGAGCTCTTCACCGGGTTGACTGTCCATTAGATGACAGTCTAGGGGAGATGGATAAACCCTGATTCCAAACCTCCAACGACTGGCGTATGAAGCTCACTGGAGCTCACCGGCAGACGTACGGACAAAGGGCTTGTTGGATGTCTGGCCCCATTCAAAAAGGCGTATGAACCGAACTCCGGTCACCGGCTGCCAATGGATAGTGGACTCCCTACTCCACTCCTACTGCCTTGTAGGTCACACTTGGTTGTGTAAAGGCTAGAGCTGCACTCTCAAACGAAAGGCCGAGCGATTCTGGGGACACCACTCGTACCAAATTCCCATGAAACTTCATGAACTCTCTAGTGCGTCCTCGTTGCTACAACATCAACCAAATTCCAGTACTGGTCCAACAACGTCGCCTTCGGTGGTTTGGTCATGTTCTGCGCCAACCAGATGACGATCTGGTCAAATCACCTTTGAATCCCTCGCCATTACCATCTTGGCGATGTCACAGGGGTGGACAGCTGAAAACAGGGCTTGGTACAGTCAAGGCTGATATGGAGTGCCTGGGGCTACAAACCGTCTACGGACTCCGTCTGTGGAAGAAGAATTGGATAACCCTGTCGCAAAACCTTGCATCAGATCACCGCGCCTGGGCAGCGATGATTCGAGATGTTCATGAAGCCGGCTCATCCTCCCGTAGGAGATAGCCGAAGTAAAGTAAACTCTCTGAACTAATACCAAGTGGTACCAACTCAGGTTGCCTAATAGTGATTGTTTCAAAGAAGTCAATTAATAAACACTGAACATTTACCTCAAGTTTATCAACATCAATTTTGAGGAATTTCATTTTCGTGTACCTAGTACTTAATTTTTTAAAGATGGGTGCTATTTCAGAACAAGGATGGCACCATGTAGCATAGAAATCTATAACTACAATAGCTGGACCATTGGCAACATTTGCTGCCTCTTGTAAAATTTGTTCAAGTTGTTCTTTATCAGCAACGTTGATCACAGTAGCCATTGGGATAAGTAGGTCTGTGAAATATAAAAATCAAAGTTAAGTATGCAAAGATACTTGTGAAAAGCAAACATATTTTAACACCAGTTAACGACAATCATATAAAAAATATTGAAAAATCTTTACAAAGCGCTGAAGAGGAGCTACTTATTTGTCCGATGAGTTAAACAGTACGATAAGTCTGTAACAGCAGGGATGAAAGAACAGTTGCACAGCATCTAATACAGAAATAACTAATGTGATTCCATATTAATTTGTTTATTAGATGTATCGCACAGTGAAACAGTATTATTTACTGGATGACATTTCGAACAAAATTTATTGTTCATAATCATATCAATTGTAATCACACGACTTTGATACTTTAGTTTTATAGTTTTCTTTGTTCTCTCCTATTTGTCGTAGGGGTAGATATCTGGAAAATTTTACTACCCTTAGGACAAATAGGAGAGAACAAAGAAAACTATAAAACTAAAGTATCAAAGTCGTGTGATTACATTTGATATGATTATGAGCAATAAATTTTGTTCGAAACGTCATCCAGTAAATAATACTGTTTCACTGTGCAATACATCTAATAAACAAACTAATATGGAATTATTTGGCACCACAGTTCCCAAGTTTTACACATATGATAACTAATGTGAGTTGAAGATCAATGGTTCTCTTTTAGCCCTATCAAGACCACATTTCTTCACATAAAAGTGTACCAGAGCTTATGAACATTGTAAAAATTCAGCTCACCAAAAATAAACTAGCACTATATATAACAAACCATACTTGATGACCTGCGACAGAAAGCGGATTTGAAAAGACGGCTTCATTTATCTGTATTTTAACTCGAATCGATAGCACACTATGAAAAACTTCAGGAATGTGGTGTCATTCGACAGAAATGTTGATGTCTGACAAACAGACTAATTCTCGTTCAAGATTAACAATGAAGATTACTTATGAACTCTTCTGCACCGACCGACCTGCTTCATTAGACGAATTACTCAGAGTATATTCGAAAGATTAACGAAGAGTGGTTAACATATTCTTATAAGTAAGTTGTGACAAACGATCAAAACTTCTGTATGCAGACGAAAGAGTAAAACTTCGTATATAAAATTTGACATAGATTTAAGTAATAGGCATCTAATTTCAACGAGCTCCACCTAAAATTAACTAGCTGCTATTTTATCGTTTTTGAAGGCACGTTATAAAGAGTTCTAGGCTTAAAATTCATCTGGCTTTACAGTGATTGGAATTCCATCATAACTGACGAGTTCATTTGAAATAGTAGCCTAACAGGTATACCGAGAAATTCATCCACAGTAACCTATGGTGCCGCATATATGTAATTTTCTCCTTATAACTATTTTGAAATGTATTCATTGATATTTTGTCATTTTGTTAACTGACGTCGTTTACTGATTACTTATAAAAATAAAATCTTACAAGGAATGGGCAATGTATTCAATACCAGTAGCTTTAATTGAAACAATTGAAACAAAGAGCTAGATTATAGACATTTATAAAATTATATTTGTAAAATCTCAGAGGAATTGAAATGATTAATTCCAACGTTTCTTTCGGCAATCTGGTCCGAACTTCTTCAGGGAATGTCTACTTCTCACTCAGCGCTCAATTATTTTGCAACCGTCCGGTCAAATCTTGATCACAGTTCATATGAGCTAGATTATAATTGACTGCTTGATTTCATCTCAACTTTTGTACACCATTTAGCGGTAAATAAATAAGTTTAAACTCATCTCACTCCCTTTCCTTTGTCGATTAGATAAACTGCCTAAGTCAGTGTGGCCAACAACAGTAATTTTACACAATTTTCAAGTGTATAATACGTAGCACCTTTTCACGATTAAATTTTGTCTGCACCTTAAACTAAATTATAACTATATTTCAGTAAATTTTTGTTTTTTTTTTGTTTTCGGTAATATTCCGAGCACCTCAAATTGTTATAGCGACCATCACCCACTTATTAATATGGCTAAACTGTCATTCTATGTATATCATACTAAAAGCAAACACTAATATGATTTCAAAGAGAACTACCTAGTACGTAACAAGCTTTATACAAATACTTGGCATAACAAGGAACCAACGATCTCAAATAAAATTATCAGAGCAGATTGTGGTTTTACTCATTGCTGAGTCTTGTAAGGATGTCACTTATTAGAAGGACAATCAAGAAAACTCAGTGAAACTACTTGGCTTAAAGCACACGGTGTTACGTGTCTGTTCACCTGAGTTCAAACGGTAGTCTACCAGATTTTAAAAGACATTAGTTACTAACTTAAACTGTAAGTCGACAAAACTTCCAAACGAAAGCAATAACTACAACAACTACAGTAATGGATAGATTCACAAATAATTTTGTTTAGTATGACAAAACTATACACATTTGAACAATTTTTTCACAATCATTTCGCTAAGCACAAGCATCTTTTTAGTGTATTTACTATTCAGATATTCTAACTGGTTTTAATGCATCATTATGACTAACACCAGTTGGGAATGTCACTCATTATGTTTTGTGGGATATGCAGATTCTGTAGTACTGTGAATCAACGAAATCAAAACGACTGGATCGAAGACGGCTTCGCTCAAATAGACACGTTTTAGCAGATAAAACAAACTACCTATTCATTGGAACACACGTTGAAAACAAATTCCTACAGGTACTTGAACACATATGAGTTTTTTGGGCCATTTCAGCTTTGTCTTTTATGGGGAGAATTAAAATTTCAATATAAGAACTAATTTCAAATCATGTGGAATTAGGGTGGGTGACCACTCAGTAGGACGACGAATAGTAACATATGCCCCAGCCATATTTGGTGGAATTCTCGAAATAATAAAGACGCTTGCGAAAGTCTACCCCTGACTACTTGAAAAGACTAGTGGCTCAAAAGGTAGCCAACAACATTAGAACACTAAAAAAGGTGATTGTATTTGGTCTTGCCGACATAGGCAAATACGTCGGATTAAGTGTGTTTTGACCTTAGGATTTTTATAATGCCGAATACTAGATAGCTTGGAAAGACGTCAAATACCATGAAAACATAATACCATGTGAAGAAATCCAAACCACCCACCAGACGTCAGAATTTGAATAATTGCCGATATCCAATATTCAATTTGTAAGTCAACCAATGTATGCTTATTTACCTATATTCCCATACCTGTAGTAAGTCTTAATCCAGTCTTGTGAAAATCATGTGATGGTTTTTCTACGGCTGATTGTGATTCCTTTAGCACGTGACATGGCTTAAGTTATAACTCCATAATAGATAAGATTTTATTCTGATAAATCATTTGAAGTCGACTTCACATGATTATGAGCGATAGTTTGTGCTCGAAATGTAGTCAGTTAGTATTACCGTATAACACTGTGAGTTATCAAAATAAAATCTTATCTATAATAGAGTTATACTCTACCACCGTGCCCAAGTTTATACTTATATCAGTGGCTTAAGGTA